>VNJZ01013304.1:0-12717 GCA_008042795.1 Drosophila asahinai
ACTTTGCAGAGTCAACCCGATGAGAACGAGAGCCAGACGGACGTCAGTTTTCGCCACATCACCGAGATAACCATACTCACAGTTCAGTTGATTGTTGAATTTGCTAAGGGTTTACCAGCGTTTACAAAGATTCCCCAGGAGGATCAGATAACGTTACTGAAGGTGCGTATTCCGGGCCAGACCTCTCTTTGCACGGACACCAACTAATATTTCCCCCCTTAGGCCTGCTCGTCGGAAGTGATGATGCTGCGCATGGCGCGCCGGTACGACCACAACTCCGACTCCATATTCTTCGCGAACAACAGATCATACACGCGGGACTCGTACAAAATGGCCGGCATGGCCGACAACATAGAAGACCTGCTGCATTTCTGTCGACAAATGTTCTCGATGAAGGTGGACAACGTCGAATACGCGCTACTCACTGCCATTGTGATCTTCTCGGACCGGCCGGGCCTGGAGAAGGCCCAACTAGTCGAAGCGATCCAGAGCTACTACATCGACACGCTACGCATTTATATACTCAACCGCCACTGCGGTGACTCCATGAGCCTCGTCTTCTACGCCAAGCTCCTCTCCATCCTCACAGAGCTGCGAACACTGGGCAACCAGAACGCCGAGATGTGCTTCTCGCTGAAGCTCAAGAACCGCAAGCTGCCCAAGTTTCTTGAGGAGATCTGGGACGTGCACGCCATCCCGCCCTCGGTCCAGTCGCACCTGCAGGTCACGCAGGAGGAAAACGAGCGTCTCGAGCGGGCGGAGCGCATGCGCGCCTCCGTCGGTGGCGCCATCACTGCCGGCATCGACTCTGAGTCCGCATCCACCTCTGCGGCTGCGGCGGCCCAACATCAGCCACAGCCACAGCCGCAGCCGCAGCCACAGCCTCAGCTTCCGAATCAGAACCCGAATCAGACCCAGCACCCGTCGCTGACGCTGACGCAGACGCAGACGCAGACACAGTCCCAGACACAGCCGCAACTCCAGCCTCAACTGCAAGCCCAGCTGCAACCCCAGCTCCAGCTGCAGCCGCAGGCCCAGGCTCAGCATCTTCCTGTCCCCGTGCCCGTGCCCGCTTCCGTTTCCGGCTCCGTATCTGCGGTCAGCACGAGCAGCGACTACATCGCCGGCGGGGGCGCCATAGGACCCACCACGGCAGCGGCCACCTCCTCCACGGGCGTTGGTTCCTCCGCGGTTCCCGCCACCTCCACTACGTCAGGGGTGGCATTGGGCGGCGGAGTTGTCACCGGAGCCGGAGTCGGAGTGGGAGTGGGAGTGGGCGTTGGTGTAGGGGTGGGCGGGAACGTTAGCATGTACGCGAACGCCCAGACGGCTATGGCGCTAATGGGCGTGGCCCTGCATCCACATCAGGAACAGCTGATCGGTGGAGTGGCGGTCAAGTCGGAGCACTCCACGACTGTATAGCAGACGCAGCGCCACCAGCAGCAGCAGCAGCAGCAGCAGTACCAACACGCCCAAACCATTGGCGTCCTCCTGGACTGAGAAGAGGCAGCACAGAGACGCATAGAGTACCTTCCCTCTCCCGGGGGTCTGGAGGTGCTCTCTCCGCCCGAGAGTTTGGGGGATAAGTCAGCGAGGGCCGAATGAATAGAAGTGGACAAGCGAAAATGCAGTTATTTAGTCTTAAGCCTGCAAATATTAGAGTTTAGGCATTATCCTTACGTTACAAAAGATAAAGAAAACTATTAACGGTTACACAAAAGCTTATCCCAGACCAAGCTTCAATGACGATCGGACAAACGCATTATGGGAAAGAGGGGAAGAGAGGGAGGAGAGTCAAATCGAAGTGGAAAGAACCATTGAAAATCACGAAATAATAGAATTAATTTTGCTGTGGGCAGAGCTGTTCGATTCAAAGCAAATCGCGGCAGATTCCCACTATCAATTCTCGAATTTTGATTTTCAATTCGATCCTCTGCATGGGAGACAGGTTAGAGATTGTGAAAGGAGAGCGGGAAGAGTGAAGAGAGAAGAGAGAAGAGAATAAAGATTGTTTATATTTTAAAAATATATAAAATAATTTGTACTAACTGTAAACTTAATGAATGCAACTGTATAATACCTAACTGTACATCTAAATCTTTACTCTAGTGAAGCGAGTAAACCTGTTAAAAGAAAATAATAACTATGATAATAACATTAACATCTACCATAACTAAATACATTTAAGTTATTCAAACAACAAACTCTAAAAAAAACACGAAAAACTTGGACTGATTTTATAAATATTTTTTAATCATAACGAAAGAGAAACTGTAAAAAATATTACAAAAATGCGAAACAAAACAAAAGAATGGAATACACAAATATTTTTATTATGCCCCTCTTATATTTCTTACAAATGAAAGTCTAAACTGTAAGATTCTTATCATTTTTACCCAAAAAAAAATGTTCGCAAAAAAAAGAAACCCACATCCTTTGGAATTGGCACTGTTTTCTAGGCATTTTAAATTTTTTTCAAACAAAATTTTATATGGAACTTAAACCAGAAAATGAAATTAAAGTGATTGGAGTTTTACTCAAAAACCAAAAGGCATCAAAAGGTATTAAGTCGAAAATAGATAAACAACATTTGTTCAACATGAACTTGTTGCTGGAATATAGTTTTCGATGACTTTGATAGCTCTCCCACACACGTCAAAATAAACACATAAACCAAAAGACTTCAATATTTATTTATAAAACTTACATTGGTAATTCGAAATTTGTGTGAGTGACTACAAACAAATTTGGCTAAATCAAAATTTATTTAATGGAAAAATCCCCAAAAAAAGTGCAAATTTTTTTACTTTGGCAATTATTAACTAAATTGTATGCAATTTTGGTTCCAAACTGTTTTTTGACGTCATTAGTTGCTTTTTGCTTTGAAGTGTACATTTTAAATGAATTTTTTAAATTGTTGGCCTTATTTTAACTTAAATAGAATTTATTCTAAGTTTAGTAGCAATTTGTGTTTGATAACAAGAACAAGAAACGGAACCGCTGTAAAATATTAATAAAATTAAACCCAAAAAACGAAATCTAAAAGTGAAATTCTTTTACTGTATAAAGAGTAGGAAAACCCACATCTAACGTAGTTTCTACTTGAACTGTGCAATTTTTTACTTTTACAACTAATATTAATTTTATTATAATTTTATACACGCATACACATGCCTACACACACAGCCACACATGTAATTGCTTAAGTAAACCTTATTTATAACATTACATTTGTGTAAAGACGAACTAAAAGCTGCATGAAAGCTGCTCGATGTAATAATGAAACGAGCACCAACCCAAACCCAAACCCAAAATGAGAGAATTCTTATTAAATGTAGCCAGCACCTTGACAAACAGAAATCAGTGAATTATTTAATCGTAGTATTCGTACATACATACACGCATATATGATCGTAGGGGAACCTCAAAGGGGAGACCTCTCATCAAACTCACTATAAGTTTCGGTTATACAATCAATTTAGGTTCGATTCTTATGGCATGCACTCGAGCACGTTCAATTATTATTATACACTTACAAATACATATACATTACGCATAACTTGTTTTGTAGTTCTACACTTAATGTAAAGAAGCAAATTCTATCCTAATACGGAATAATTTACCATTTTACCTAATTACCTAATTACCTAATTACAAGTGGAAGATGCGAAATCAAGAAAATACACAATATATATGCAAAAATATGTTGAAACAAAACGAAAGCAAAACAAAAAAAAAACAAAAAAAATCAACACAAAAAAAGCATAAACCGAATCCAACGTGTTTTTATTTTGACTTTTGACCCTACTTTTCCGTTGTATTATTATGCATTTCATTTTCATGTACTAGAGAAAGAAGTAACGACTTTTTGGGATGTAAGCAAAGACTTAGGAGCTAGAAATTCAGAATTTGAATATTTGCAGACGAAGCAAATGGCTGTGAAATTGGCTAAGAACGAAGGAACTGGAGCGAAAATTGAGAAAATGTGGTGGCTAAAGAGGAGCAGGAAGCAGTCTTGTATATTTGGTCGAAATCTAATTTATTATCGGTTGCACCAACCTTTTCGACGGGTGAAACAGCGGGAGAAAAGACGCGCTATATAATAGCATTAAAATGTAACAGTTACACGCCATTCATTTGCTATGCCCTGTGTGTAAACCCGACCTTCGTCATAACTAGAAACCGTATTATTACAGCTCCAGACCCAAGTTGAGTGTTGAACATAGGATATAAGCAAGCATATTAAGTACCCTTGATAGACCCTCGGCAACTCTTTCCAATAATACATTGTCACGCCTAAGATCTGTACATACGCATACATACATATATTAATGAATAAAAGATATATTTAAAATCCTCGCCCTGTAAGAACGATAGAAGAATGCGACTTACAACAATACAAATAATGCAACCTGATGAATTACGAAAATACAAGATTGTATGGTATAAATAAAGTAACAACCATTTGTTGACAGATCCATTCATATAAAAGAATAAATCGAAAAGAAAAATATAAGCGGATAAGAAGCAGAATCGTTATGTAGATTTTTGAAATTCCAGACGCAGAGCAACTAAACTTTGTTTGATTTTTATGCACTGTTTTCTGTTAAGTGTAACTCGTAACTTGTTTTGCCCCAACAACTAGGCCCAACTATGTAGGATCCACGACCACGACCCTATAACTATAACCCTAAGACCCACACTGACACACCGCATACAAGCATTTTGTGTTCAACTTGTAGATATTGATCCTGAATTGAAAAACTACCTCAAGCGAAACAAAAGATGATTAAGCAGAAGCAGAAGCAAAAGCAGAAAAAGCAGGAACGGAGACGGACGGAGAATGATCGACAGGTTTTGAGCATTATAATAATAAATGTAACTACAAGCGAGACCTTAGCAGCAGAGCATGAGCATGAGCAGGAACAGAAGAAAACAAATATATACCTTGAACATAGATATTATTTCCATTAATACCATTTTTTTTACAACGCACTCTCAGCTCCAAACACTTCCTTTTTAACTTGGAACAAAAGTACCCCAAAGCCTTTTTAGAGGTACCTGGTTTGCTGCAAATCATTGCCTAGCTACGGGCCTAAACTGATATACACACATATATTGGACTTTATTAAGTATAGGACTCCGGTATTTTTCCATTATCAAAGCGCAAGCTGGATCGAAGAGGGAGACTCGTGCGAAAGCTTTTTATTTTGACTTGAGTTGAGTAGCTTAGTTTTTCTCACTGCCAAATCGAAATTGAGATTTAATACCATACAGATTGACTAAGTTATCGAGCCGCATCCATTTTTCGAACTTAGAGTACATAGGAGGGGTGACGATTTCATTTGCAATGTGTAGCAATCAGTAAAATAAATCTAAATGGTAAAAGGAATATCTATAAAGTATATACAATTATTATCAAGCAGTTCAATATACGATTTCGAGTATATGTTTAAGTCAGAACCTATACGTATATGGATTGACAACGCACACAGTTCGAAACGAAGAACTTAGCGAGTAAAATCATTTTTCCTGAAAACACAAATAGAGAATACAAATTACAAACTGAAAATGAATTGATGGCATTTTAGTGTTACGCAAAATGCAAGCAGAACAAATCGATAATCTAAAGTCTAATCAGCATACTGAAAATATTGTTAACCGAAATTATTACACACGAGATACGTAAAACATTTTTGCAAAAGCGAATGGAGAGCGAAAAAATACAGATTGAAGGATCAACCCTGTCAGAGGGAATGGCTGGATAAATGGATCGCCAATAAGTAGTTTTCTGAGTCCACTAGCATTATTATTTGTATGCTACACTGCCAGCTAATTTTTACTTCGCCATTTAGTGTCCCAGCCGCAGGATTGGGACGACAAACCCCAATTAGTTTCGTTTCCACACCTTTACACACTGCGCATATCCCTAAGTTGCGTTTACCGATTTTGATAACGAGAGAGATGTAGAGATTGTTAGCATTTAAACTGATTAAACAATTTCAAGGATATGCATACCTAATTCTAACTGATTATTTTCCCGGGCTTGACATGGGGAACACACAAATGAAAACTTAATTCGATGTTTCCGAAAAACAAGGTGCATAAATAAATAAATACATTTGGGATATGTAATTAGATATAATTACTTATATGTAGGAAACAGACATCTAATTTGGAAATTTGTTCACTTAACGTTAATATTATTACTAATAACCTACAATACAAAAAAAAACAAACTTTTATACTTCAAAGACCGAAGGATTGATGGGGTGAATATGAATTGAGACGATTACAAACGAGTCGATGCCGCTTTTGGGCTTAGAGGTCTGGCGGCGCATCGTCAACAGCAAACGCTGTTTAGACGCAAATAATACAGTTTTTGTCACTAATTTAATAATTAACAACTTTATTTAGGCATAGAATACAATTAAACTATGCATAGTTGTATAACTAAGCTGTAAATATATACATATACCTAAATCTAAAGAAAAGTATATATATACGATATATGAAACGTGTAATAAAATAAAAATGATATATTTAAAATATGTTGTTCAATTGTGATCATGTTTTGTAAATATTCGTGTCTTCTTTATATTGTATACAGATGCGAAGTATACATACATACGTACGTAAGTCACCCAAAAGTATGCAGCGGTTATTGCGTTTAATTAGCTTGACTTATATAGCTTGTTATTATTTGATTGGAAATCATTGGAAATCGGTCCAAAATATTTAATATTTTAATGAATATTGAATTGAAATACTGTAAGGCTTTTTTTTTTTTTTTATTTAATATTCAATCACTAACAGTATGCTAGGGACTAAAATACGAAAACTTTGGTTCCCATACAGGTGTCGCATCTTGTATTTTCTAAAGGTATTTCGCTAAAATATCGGTGGATTCGATGAGTGTGTTCTGTTCATGAAATGTTCCTCTTTATTACAGATTTTACGGAAAGTGCTAAAAACTAAAATACTACCATCGAGCAGTCGATATATTCCATCCATAGTAAATCAGTGCACTAAGGGCGGAACGACCACTTTTCTTTTGCATTAATTAATAACTTCAAATCGAAGCAATATTTTGTAGATAGGATTTTGTTTCTTGAAATAAGTTTCTAATAACAAAAGGTAGGTATTTTTAACACCCCAGTCTATTTATGCAGTTCACGCTCACAAACACATATTACAAACTAATTCACTCATAGTAGTTTGTAATATTTAAAAATAAAGTAAATATATAAATATAGTATTTGGTTTGTTGTAAACTTTTTTTTAAAAAAAAAGTACCGTATAGTTTAATTCTTTATTATTACTGCTTGTTGAATTTAAATCTTGGGCCGCTATTTATATTTTTTAAATTATTAGACTTTTGTTATCTCTTTTAAAGTGAAGTGAAGTGTTTTTGTTTTGCGCCTCGTATTTGTGTTAATTCCTTGCTGTAAACCACCGGGGATTTACTTAAGACTTCTATATTGTGTCAATAATAATTCACTGTTTCACTTCGCGTGTGCATGCACCTGTTTTTGTGTATTAATAACTATATCAATTGCAAATTAGTTTTGGTGCAGCGATAGCTTATCTTAATTTTTCCATTCCTTATTGTGCTTTATCTCTCTCTCTTAGTGCACGTAACTACTCTTATTTTCTCTTAACTTCTGATTGGTACAGTGGTAAGTTTCTAAAATCTCCTACAATATTGTCTGTTCAATTAAAACCTGCAAAAAGATTATCTCTAATGATTACCCTAATATCGGTTGCTGGCTTTGTGATAATGTTGTGCACGCCAAGTGCATTGAGTGCACAGGCCGGGCGGCCGAAATTATTAAAAGCACAAAAGGACTGCGCTATTGCTGTGAAGGCTGTCGCAATGTTGAATGGTATTGAGGCCGGGAGCGAGAAAAGATTCGGCCTCCGAATGTGCCGCGTTAGGGACCGCAGCTCCAGTGATTTCCATTGAGTCCGCTGTCCGCTGGGTGGTCAAAATCAAAATTAACGACCCCTCAGATCCCCGTCCCGAATGCTCTCCAGGGTGACAGGCCTGGATTACCGGCCGAAATTGGTAATACAAGCAACCAATCAGTGTTGCCAAAAGCCCTTATTGCAGTACCAACAAAGAGGCAGATATTTGTCTCTCGGATTCACCCGTCTCAATCATCTGAAGATGTTACTGTCTATATTCAGGACAGAACTAAATCCGATAAAATTACGGTGGAACAATTGAAATTTTCTTATGCTAGGGATATTTCATCTTTCAAAATAAATGTCCCTGATAAGCTCTTTAACACATGCTCTGCCGATTTTTGGCCCCAGTATGTTGTCGTTAAGGAGTACGAAGCTAAGAAAAAGAAGAGACTCCTGTAGGAATTAGTCTACCCAGGCCGAACAAAACCACTGTGCCAGCTACGTCTGCTCCAAAAAACTAACTTCTTTCCTATCAGAATTCAAGAGGCTTACGTAGTAGGCTTCCTAAATTGTATTCTGATAGTGATTCCTTTGCATCCCAGGTGATTGTGTTCACAGAAACCTGGGTAAAGCCGGTAATCCTGTGTACACAACGTACAGGCTTGATCGGCCTTCCAGGCGAGGGGCGTGGTCCTCATTGCGGTTGACTCCAACCGCTCGTCTTAATTATTAGCTTTTAAGGAAAGCAACGTGCTGAATTCCTTTTACTAATAATACATTCCCCCCTTGTCGGAACTTCCTATTTATTGGAACCACCTTTCCGCCATCCAGTCGGTCTCTAATATACTTTCGGATAGGGACCATTTGATTGTTCTAGGTGATTTTAACATTCCGGGAGCTATTTGGTCCACATCTGAATCCTCTAACACACTTTTAACTACTGCACGTCACGTTTTTTATGATGGCTTGTTTGACATTTGGCTGTCTCAAGTCAACCATGTACGAAATTCCTTAGATCGCTTGCTCGATCTCTGCTTTGTCTCTGATCCGGCAAGAGTCAGTTTGATTAGGGTCCCGCCCTTGACGCAACCCGAAGATCCGTACCATTCTACTTTCGATGTGACTATCGATATTGGAATAGTTACTGCTTTCGTAAGGCGGATTTTTTACGGCTGAATAATTTCATATCTGAATTTTATTGGTCCGATCTCTACATGTGCACTGACATGGCGGATGCCATGGATATTTTTTACTGAATGTGTCCCGCTATACTATCCGTCAATCTCAAATAAGCCTCCCTGGTTTAGTAAAGAGTTGACTCGCCTCAAAAATATTAAGTCCAATCTCTATTCTAAATTTAAATGTAACGGTTCTCAAGCTGTTCATTCTCGCTATTTAGTGGCTCGGTCTAGGGTCACCTTGGTTAACGCGCAGTGTTATAAAAACTATCTGACCCGTTGTAGGGTTCAGTTCGCACAAGACCCAAAACAGTTTTATAATTTTGTCAACACTAAGCGTAAGCCAATTACAAAACCTTACTCGCTTTCATTTGAAAATACGACAGCAAACAATGATCAGGCAATCGCCGATCTTTTTGCTCAGTTTTTTCATACTACTCTATTCTCTGTCATCCGATTCAAACCAAACCTATTCTTATAACGTGCCCAAATCAAACCTTATCTTCAGTCCTAGCTTTACCGAAAGCTCCCTTCTTTTGATCTTCAACGTGTCAAGCCGGTTTATTCGCCAGGTCCCGATGGAATACCAGACTGTGTTCTTAGGTATTGTGCCGAGGCCCTGGGCAGTCCCCTTCTAAAATTGTTTACCTTATCCTTAGAAACATCCCAATTTCCCCTTATTTGGAAGGAATCATTCGTCATTCCTCTCCACAAAAAAGGTAGCAAAGTGGATGCTAACAACTATAGAGGAATATCTCAGTTTTCAGCCATCCCAAAACTTTTCGAAAACGTAATTATTGCCCATTTGCAGCACCTGTGTGCTGTAAGATCAGTAATTTCTCCATGCCAACATGGATTTGTTAAACGAAGAAGGAGCTCACTTCTTTTATTATAAGGGGCTTTCCACAAAATTTTGCAGACAGATGTGATCTATACTGATATCAGTAAAGCATTTGACTCCGTTAATCATTCCCTTCTTATTAGGAAACTCGACTTAATGGGTTTTCCTGTCGATCTTCTTAGATGGATCTCAAGTTATCTGAAAGGCAGGACGCAAAAGGTCCTCTTTAAAAACAACATGTCGAATGTTCTTCGGGTGACCTCTGGTGTCCCGCAAGGGAGCCACCTTGGTCCCTTACTTTTTACATTATTTATTAACGACTTGCCAAAAGTTTTGACTAACTCAAGAGTACGCTGACGACGTTAAATTTTGAGTGCAATATAAGGAAGACGCTAGCCAGTCAGATTTACAAACAGATCTTAATAACTTTCAATAATTGTGCACTGCAAACTTATTAAACCTAAATGGCTCCAAATGCAAGCTGATGACATTCTCACGTGTCTCTCCCAAGCTTTCGATCTATACACTGAACTGCCGCTCTCTGGAAAGGATCACTCAAGTTGACGATTTGGGTATCCGACTGGATCTTAAACTGGAGTTTATTTATCATATCTCGTGCATTGTGAATAAAGCCAGGGGTGTGCTTGGATTTATTAAACGGTGGTCGAAAGAATTCGATGACCCCTACGTCCCAGTGGGACCTCCACAGCAAACGCATTGAGTTCAGAAGAACTTTTTACTTTTCGCTCTTCGTGGCTTAAACTGGGATGCAAGCCTTATTCTAATAGACTTCTCCTAATTAACCTACCCTCCTTATACGGGTATGATACAAGGCACAAGTTTTCATTAATTAGCTACTTCATTAGAACCTTGAAAGAGACAACTATATGTCTTTTTTGGTTCGGATTTTTTTCGTAATGCGACTACGGTCAGACTAATTTGAAAGGTAAACAATAACAATGGCCAGAACTCGCAGTACATAATGATAAATTTCTGAAGTCCTCGTGCAAACACTCCTGCAGAAATTAATATAAAAGCCCTTACACTGATTATTACACCCGCTCGTGTAAATAGATTTAGTTAATTCATAATAATTACACAATTTCACGGCGAAAACCCATGTCACCGAAAACTTATTTTTTGTGTGTATTTTTTTTTTTGGTTTAAACCATCCGATAGATGGTTGATTTTTGGTCGCAACTGGGCTGTTGCATTGACCAGATACTGGTGTTACGAGAGCAGGTTTTTCACTTGCTCAAGGTTTTCGAACTGATATTTTATAAAGCTTTTTCTCCTTTCGAAAGCTTGTTTACGTCCATTAGATATAATGATCCAGATACACTGCTGCTTTTTAGTTCTTGAAAAGGACCGCCCGTCCAATTCAGTACATTTTTGAAACGATAATCCGGAAATTTGATCGAAAATCCACCTCCAGATTGATTTGAATTTGTTTATTATTGTGATTTCTTTTTGTTTTGCAGTTTTATAGTCGTTATTTATTTTGAACAAGTGTCATATCTTTTTGTACAAAGTTTTTTTTTTTTTTTTTTTTTTTTTTAAATTTTTTTTTTTTTTTTTTTTTTTTTTTTAAACTTATTTGTTTTTTACTTTATATTTTTTCGAAAAATCGGAAGTGCAATTTTTTGTGTGTATGTATCTTGCTTTTGTGCAGTATAGTTGCCGAAAATTATGGCAAGCCTTCAGCAAAAACCAATATATTCTGTGAGACCGTTTTGTCTAATGAGACATTAATATACTTTTTAGATACAATTTAATGAATTACAGACGGTATATTCTATCGAACTCATTTTTTTGTCTGGTATTTTTTCGATAAGCCGATAAGTTCAATTCAAGAGCAATTTAATGTATTAAATCTCTCACTGAAAGTGCCTTATAGTCGTCTTGCTCGCACTTAGGCAAAACCCTATGGTTGCTGTCAAGTTTCTAATTAATGCGCCAATTAATGAAGTTTTTAATACAGTGTCATAATGCTATTAGCAAACCGTAGAACGATACTAGGCATTGCCTTTATGTATAAGCCTAATACTCACCAGCGCTAAATCTTAGCTAGCTAAAACTGATTCATAATTCTAGTGTGACCGGTTTTATGATGTTCACCGAAAATCCATACGAAACGGCCATACTGTCAGCTGTGTTCGTTTTCAATTCAAATTAAACGCGGTCAAACGAACAAATTACTAAATTTACTTAAATTATGATTTCCAAAGCCGCGAGGCCAGCTTCCGATGCCGCCGACGAGGACGACCTGCTCCTGGCCCTGCAGCTGCTGCTACTACCACTGCTGGAGCGCTGCTTCAGATCCAGCTGCGGAGTGTTGACCCGAGGCATCTTTGAGTGTCTGGTCTCTTCCGTCTGCTGCTCCACCTCCTTGTCCAGGTGGCCGCTAGTGGGTCTCTCCGCATTGTAGTCGTAGAACACCTGCGAAGTGTCGCCCTGCCCATAGTCATCGTTAGGCACATCCGCGTCCACGACGACTGCTGCCACGAAATTGGCGGTTAAGTCGCCGCGCAATGATCTCTATCCATGAATTCTCCACGAAACCCGTGCTTATGCGTATCTAGTGCGGCCATTACCATTCCCGTTGCCACTTCCCGAGGACGGGCAGCTCTCATTCGCCTTCTTGTACTCCTCGTATGCAGCAGCATTTTGGGTTGGCAGCCAACTAAGAAGAAGATCCCAATAGGTGACCACTGGTCATGGACTAGCAGGGAATGGAGATAGCTTGTCCATAATTTTTAAAATTCTGATTTTGGCCCTTTTATATTG
>VNJZ01013308.1:0-12716 GCA_008042795.1 Drosophila asahinai
GTTAGAATGAATGCTTTAAAGAAAGTAAAATTGTGGCTTTTCCAAAGTTTCATAATTGATGTAAGTTGCAGGGCTTAAAGCTCCAATCATTCAAGATTGGATGCTCTATAAATGTTGTCATGCCCGCCCGTCTGTTTGTCCGTCTGTCCCTTTCTAAGCAAACTATCGCCGATTTTCGTTGCGTTTAGAGATATCTGATTAAAACTAAATATATTATCCCCTAATTATATTTGTATTATCATCTCCAAGGGTATATAAACTTAAGCTTGGCGAAGTTAGCTTTCCTTCTTGTTTTTTTAAAGTCATAATTTAAAATATATCAGTCTACTAGTAAAGTATAGAGTCGTATAGTTGAATCTGCTTCGATAGTCCGAACCATTAATATATCTTGATCGAAATATATTTTAAAGCTCTTTGAATTTGCATACCAAGATACGTGATGGCACGTTCAAATCACGTCAAATTTTGTGACGATTAATATTAACGTTAACAAAAATAAATTACAAATAATTCAACTAATTTTAATTAGTGCCGAGAACGAAACTAGGTTTTTAAATTTATTGTATAGTGCATGTAAAAGGTTAGGTATATGGGAACTTTGCAACTAATTTTAACGAGTAATATCTCGAGAAAGCGAATTTTCCTTAATATTGTAACGAATTTCGGCCGCGGAGGGCAGATTTCGCTACGGAAAGCCGAGCGGAACTTTTTAGATAGGTGTGGCTGCCCCAATCCCATCGATGCCGACTTCGCCGTCTAAGCCCATATAGGACACACGCGTATTTTTGGTTATTTTCTTAACTTTATTTCCTAATTGGCGCAATGTGCTCTTGTCCGGATGAAGATCATAAGAAGAAGACAGAAACAGAGAGACCAGGTGTAACAGTTGTCAAAAGTGCTCATAATTGCGCTGGCTCTCGTGTTGCCAAGGTCCTCATAATTGCGCTGGCTCTCGCGTTGCCAACTAAGATCGAAAGCCTATGGGAAGGGTGACGATAGCTTTGGCGGCTTTCGTTACAATATGTTTTATATACCAAAAGTTGAGCAATGCCACGGGCTATATGGCCTTGAGTGACTATGAAAATTGTTAGAGCTATTTTTATAAAAAACTTCAAAAACTTAAAAAAAATATTAATTTTAAGTATAAATTCTTAAATATAATATTTAGATCCATTATGTCAAGGCAAACGTATTATTATGTCAAAATACCTTTCTAACAACATATAGGACGTTTCTGTAGCTTTAGTCGTTTAGAAGTTATTGGCGCGGGAAATCTAGTTTTTAAGCTGATTCCCGCCAAACTAGCGGGAAAGCCAAAAAGTGGTAGTACAAAAGTTGTTCAGCTCGAGCTGTTAAATAAAATAAAAGTGGTTTCAGGACTCTAAAACAAAATAATCGACAGACAGACACACAGACAAACAACAGGACAAACGTTCTCATTTCGGAAAGACCGTTAAGTCATGTTTATTGAATATCTTTTGAACCGAATATCGGATCGAGATGATTGAGGTGTCATTCGACGCGTACTTGAAGCTAGATCACAACAACATTAAACATTTGGGGATTTTAGCTCCATCGGCCCCAGCAGCACCAATTTTCAAAATTTTTATTTTCGCACTTTTACTCATATTTCTCCTGAACTAATCCGTTTTTGAAAAATCTTAGTATGCAATTTCAAAGAGGTGTACAATACTTTTCGATCAAGATATAAATGGTTCTAATCGGGCTATCGTAGCTGATTTTCAATTCTACGGCCCTATATAGTAGTCTCCTTGCGCACCACAGTCTCGGTGCCATCGTCTCTATGTGGAGTGCTGTCCACAGTGATTCGTCATTTGTTATTATTTTTTAAATAACTCTTGGTCATCACAAAATTTAGTTACTTTGATCTCACCTCGTTAATCTCGTTGATCTCACCTCGTTAATTTTTGTTTAAAAAAAAACTATTTTAGAATATTTGTGCTCTGAGATATTGCAGTTTAGATTGTATGCTTTACAAAAATTGTATTTTAAAAATATTACACGTTTATATGAAGTACGTATTGAATTGATATGAAACGTCCTGCTATAGGGTTGGCATAGGAGAACTTAATTGCTCATTTGCCAGGAATTTCTCCCTCAACCGCCTGCCCTGCGCTCAACGTCTCCTGACGCATCCACGACGAGATCTTTTGCCAAAACGGAGCGCGCCACAATATTGCTCAAATGCAGCCAGACATTAACGTGTTTTCAAATTTTACGCAGCCAGCCAAAAGGAGCGACAGTCCCGCTCCCTCCGGCTGCTCGACTGCTCGGCTCCTCAGCTCCTTGACAGAGGAGGAAAAGCCACACATGTGTGTAATTTTCTTTACGAGCTGCGGCACAGGGGCCGGTGAAGGGGTCCAAAGTGTTGCCTGATAAACGATGTCTGCTCTTCAGAGAGTGTCCCGCTCCCACCGACATCCAGCTGAACACCGAGCAGAGTCGAGGACGACGGCAACTCCGTCGGAATAGAAAATTTAAATTTGAAAATATGGAAATGCCAACAACGACATTGGACATGGACTGAGGCAGCTGATGCTGCCTCCTTCTCCTGACCCATCCGTCTTCTCCTGCGTGCATGCTCCATTGAGCCTGCAGCTATGCAGTTGGGAGCCCGAAGTTGTAGACGATGCCGAGGTCGTAATTCGATTAACACCTTTCGGTTGGCGAGGAGAAGGCAACTATTGGCCTTTAATTGCTGAACGGCGTCAATGATGGTTCCGGCCACCCCTTGCAGCCTGCAGCCTCCAGCCAGCCCCGATTCTGCCGCTTGTCTGCGGCTTATTAGGTGCGGAAATCTTTATTGATTGATGCATTGTTTGTTTTGGCTTGTGGACGACTCTGTGACTCCTGCCACGACCGCCCGCATTGTCTGACTTGAGAAATTCGGGAGTGAGGGAGTGAGGGAGTGAGGGAGTGATCGGAGGTGTGAGGTAGGGGGAATTAGAGTGCCAAGTGCTGAAGTACTTACAGCTCTGATCGTAACCCTTTCGATCAGACATCGTTGACCTAGGACGGGGAACATCCATGTGTTCCCGCCAGGGGAAATGATTGTCCGATAATTGTGTCGACGACCTTGGACAAGATGCTCTTAGGAAACGCATTTGGAGCGTATACTTTTCGAAAGATACTGTATAAACCAAATTATATCTCATGTTGTTTACCATAGAAGGACATAATTAAGTCATACACCTAGAAAAATTGAGAATGATTTTGTTCAAGAACATTGGTTCTTACTTTATCTCGACCTGAGGGGAAGACACTGTGGCCACTGCCACACGTATTTTAGTATTCTATTTTTCATCGGACTTCTTTAATTTGCCTGAGTGGAGCGTTCGGTAGAGAGCTGGATTGGAGTGCTGACTGTCTGCGGTTAAAGTCCGAGGCGAGTTGTACAAGTTGTATTGTGGAAAAGTGTGAGTATGTCTAATATAATTTATATAATTATATTAATTATAATTAAGGTAAGGATTCAGTTACAGAAGCAATGTACAAATAAGCCTGTTATTCTTAAGTACATTTTTATTTTTATCGAGAACGATTTGTTCTTGAAAACGAAAAGACGTCTTCTAAAATTAAAGATACTCATTCTCTCTCAAATTGAGAATTTTTCTCATTACTGGTATTGTTGTTCATTGCCTGCTTTTGAGAATAAAACTACTAATATCGAGAACGTTAAGAACGGCGGTTAGCAGTTTCTTCAACTCCTTTAAGGGCTTTTCCATTTCTCCCGACATTAACTTACCAACTTCCACTTAAGACTGAAAATTGCATTGCCAATGCAAGGAAAAAGATGACAGAGAGAGAAAGATGAAAATATGGAAAGAGGGAAAGACGAGAAATCGCCTTTAATTAGTTCGCCTCTCGTTTAATGCAATCGCGAAAAAATATTTTTAATTTAAACGCGTAATTCAATATCTCGAGTAATTTTATTTACCGCTCCCCCGACCACTTACAAGCGGTGGCCGAGGGCGTGGCTGCTTGTGGGGCAGGACACAAAGTGCTGCCAGTCACTGGCGTTGTTCGCTGTTCGCTGTTCGCTGTCCGCGGGTCCTGTTCAGCTTTTATGCCGGCACAAAGTCGAGTCGGGCATTCTTGCGTGCACTCCGATCGATGTTGCATACATACATACATATATCCGATATATACCCGGTATATACGCACGTATAAACGGGCGATATGTGGGACAGTGTGGCATTTTGCCACTCCCCTCGCCCAGCACTGTGTAAATCGAGGCAGGAAATGCCGTTCGAGGGTTCAAAGTTGACGATTTTCAGGTCAAGAGTTGTGCAGCAGCAACGACGTCGTCGGCAACTTGCCACTTGCCACTTGTTGTTGCCGCCACAGCCGGTCAGCAAATGCCCTGGCTGGCATTTTTTATTTGGCGCTGCTGCTTTTAAGTGGCGATCAAATTTCCTGATTGAAGCTTCGAGTGCAAGGCATTGTGCAGCTGCTGGTCCTTAAACAGGATACACCAAATGACCCACAGCGAGATAATGGAAGAAGGGGGTAATTGCAAAAATGTAAGCCAAAAATTCAACAAACGAAGGAAGTCCCATGGCCGGAATAGAAATTCGATACCCATTCGGCCTGGGAAGTCCCTTAAAAGACCTTAAGCAACATTAAGCTTACGCACTCTTGATATTCAACTATTTATTATGTATATCAAAAAATATACTGGCTGGGAATTTCGGCAAATCGTTTTCATATATCTAGATATTCTTCATATATAGTAGTGCTCCAAATTTTACAAAAAAACATTTCCATCCAGCAATGGTTTTTTTTTTATATTTATTTAATTAGATTAGTACCTAAATTATGAACAATATGATCTTAAGCAGCGAACATAGTATAATTACAAATCAGACGATTCTAGGAACAAGTAAATATTATTTGTAATAACAAATGACAAGATGTGATTCATAGAAATGTAATTATTACATATAGTTCTAAGTGGGTCGTGCTGAGCATAATTTGATAAACATATGGGCAAACGTAAAGGACGGAAGGAACGAGTAAGTCTTGAACGGACAGCAATACCAACATAACCTAGTAAAAGTTGAAAGTCGAGAAGACCAAGAAGGAGCTTGCGGACGAGGATCACCCCACTACAACCTAGGCGATTATGTAGGGACGAGGGGTCAATTAATTTAAGCATATGCCGGTATCTCGACAAGAATCTATCAGAATCAAAGTTTAAATTCCGAAGGGCAAAGATATTGCTTTTGAACAGATTCAATTAGATCTTGTTGTTCTTTGGACTGCGGGCTTAACACACAGATAGATTGGTCAAACTAGGAATACACACAGAGTCTTTATAAATGCTAAGACACAATTTATTTACCATGGCAGTAATGTGACATTCAGCAGCGTTTTCCAAAGTTATCCATTATCTTCCATTATTCCTTTGGAAGCTATTAATAATAACTATTTACTTCTTTAAGCGATTAAATTAAACTAAACGAGAAATTATTAAAGAGGAACACATTTAAAAATGATAAATAATCAATCATTAAATATTGATTTATATTATTTCACTTATAATGATTACGGTCCCTAAACAATAATGTATTAAATATAAGATATGTTCAGTAAGTAACTACAGAATTTGTTCGATCAATATTATTTAATATTATTTCGTGGATTTGAGTAACTTTTTTATTGTTATAAGGATAAACCTTTTCACTTGTCTACATATTTTGTTCTTGCTTTTATGGCCACCCCCATTCGGATATTAATAACGTTAGTATGTCTTATGTTGCTTGTTAGAAAACCTAAAACTCTCTGTAACTTCGGCTCTCCGCACTAAATCGAGGCGTCAACTAGCCAAATCTTTTGCAGAGGTCCTATTCCTTCTCGAACTCCACAGCCCCGGGATAATGTGCAATGTGTCAAATGCAGGCGAGGGGTTCCTTTTCCTCCTTTACTCTCGGCCTCGAAATCATGCTCAAACATTTTTGCGTACAACAGGAAATTGATTTTTCATTGACAGCGGAATATCGAGGAGGAGCTAGCAGAACGCAGTCTCCGACCATGTCCTATGCAAATACTTTCAGACTTCAAAAAATTTGCGTCACGCGGCGTTGCCAGACCCCTGAAAGAAATGACAATTTCTTCGGCTTCTTCCCAGACCGGGGGAAAGCTGTCAGAAAAGCTTCAGCAACAACTTCCGCTACATGGCAGGGAATTGGTGAAATTGGTGGACTCGGCGGAGGAGGCGACCTGCGCTCAAAAGTTAAGCCATTAGCGAAATGTCCTTTACTTAGCTTATAACGCAATTTTCTGCTTCTTTTCTCGGCTATGTGCCCCCGTCCCTCTCCACTCGCCGGCTTACGATTTGTTTCGGACACTTTTTCGACCAGGTCCGGTCGGTTAGGTTTGGGTGGCCACCGAATGACAGCTTCACTGTCAGCGTTTTGCAACTTTTGCACCGCCCCTCGCCAGCGATGGCGAACTTTTTAGCGCTAATGAAGTCGAAGGATATTGTTTCATCCGACAGCCTAATTAGTAAATGAAAATGTGTTTGGTGTATTTCCATTGCCAGTGGTCGCTTACAAATTGGGAAATCCCGACATGAAAACAATTAAATCTGATTTTTTGAAAGAAAGTCACTTGCAAACAATTTTATGATTGAGGATACTATAATTTTGATCAGGAAACTGGACCGGAACTCGATTTTACAGTTTTCATCTTAAAGGTGAAGATCCCATCCAGTCTTTGATCTGTAAGATGCCTTTATGTATTAAGTTAAAAGATAAGTCCGCCTTTGACGCCTTTTCTGGACTCCCCAAACAATAACTCAATCGACTCTAATATGAAAAGTTAAAAAACCGTAGGAATCACAAACAAATTAAACATTAAGGTTTCGTTTTTGACTGTTCCAGTTCGAAACCACCAACAAATAAATATAACTTCTCTGTTTTTCAACGTATTTTTATAAATTTCGAGAAATAGCAGTTTTTAAAGGTTTTAGAATTACGGTTTTAATTTCATTAAGATCGGACAACTAAAACTCTGCAAGGGTACGTATTTTACGTTGTCAAATTTTTGTTTTATTTATAATCCACGCATGAATGTATTCAAAGTGTGCATAGTGTCGACATATGTATATAGTATTTACGCTAAGCACAATTTAACAAAAATTGTAAGCTTCGCAGACCACAGTAAACATCTAAACTTCAAAGATGGATTGCGACTAAACTAAGAGCGTCCCAAACAAACCGCCCATCTATGGTTTTTTTTTAATTGTTTGGAAGGGGCCCGTTTAATAGAAAATTACCAAAATGTTTTCAACTTTTCCTTAAAGTTACAATTGTGAGCTGGACACCTATTTAAAAATTGCTTGTGTATGCGATGCAATTATTATTTTCCGATTTCGAAAATATTTGTATGAAACTTGATAAAATGTAACATATACCGTCGTATTTCGCTTGCATTATGTGATGCTGGTGAAATCGCTGCAATAGCTCTGTAGCCGGTGTACAGCTTGTGTTATCTCGCGAACAGTGCCAATGGTCTAACAGCTGGCTGCAGATAAATCTGAACGAAACTAGAGTACAGCGCGTAACACGGCTGCAGAAAGTGTTAACATGCCGAAGGTCCACTCCCCTGCATTTCCCCTCCGGGAGATGAAGAAGCACGTTTAACCTTCAAACTAAGATTTCGTTCAGTTCTCTCACGCTCGTGTGTCATGCTCTCGGCGGCGATGCTGCACCCGAGCAGCGCTGCCGATGACGGCAGCGACGGCATGCGCAAAACGAGTCTCTCCGTCTCTCTTCCTCCCAGCGCTCTCACAACTGAACGAAGGCGAGAACGAGAAATATCGAACGTTTCTTCCTTTATATTTTCTGTTTCATCATGGCTCACGCGCAGTGCTCTCACAGCACACAAAGCGGAGAGCCAAAATAGAAAAGTTACTCTCACTCATGATACAATTACTGTATCACGCTCTCAGCTCTTCCACTTTTTCTCTTGGCCTCCTTCGGCTGTTAGGAGAGGCAGAGGCGTTCGGCTTTCGCTCTCTCGGTGCCTCTCTGTAATCCTCTCAATTTAGCAGACTGTTGTTGTTAATAGCGTTATTTTCCCCCATCTACATGTTAAGCCCTTCAATTTCACCCCATTTACATGTTAACCCAAAATGTGGCTCTGTTAAACCAAATTTTGCCCAAGCGCCTCCAAATTTTTAGATGTAGGTGTCCGGTTTAGACAAATGAAGCGTCCGCTAGGTGGTGGAATTTATTATTTATTTATATTTGCCAAAACTAATATTAAAATAAATGTTCAAGCATCTGTAATTGTTGAATCCGTTGTGATTGGAGTTTCTGTTATTCTTAACATTTTTGCTCTTGCTCTCCCACTCGCCGCTGTTGCCTCGCGCAGCCGCTGTCGACGGCAGCCCAAACCTGAATCGTTCCGTTTTTTTTCAAATTTCAAATTTCATTCAACGAAGGCGGTTGTGCCGCTCCGTCGCGGAAAAACGGAAAAGTCGTAACTGGAAAAAACTTCGGGATTTTCCAAAGAGAAAAAACTCAGCCGCGTCGGTCGCTTGTGTTTGTTCGCTTCGGTCCCAGTCACAGTCACAGTCCGAGCAATGTGAATATCGGCTTGGCTTATTTTCTGCACAAATACGAAATATCCGGAGATGAAATTCGGCTGCCAAAGATTTTGTCAAATTCCTGGTCGATCGTGATCCGTTTCGTCGCGTCTCCCTGTCGTGTTTTCGTGCATTTCCGTGGTGTCCCCAGATTCCGGGTGAGCTGCGGCCGTCCCCGAGAATATAAATATTAAATTGTTCCCCAGTTGTGATTGTGATTGCAAGCGTAACCCTGATTAACCGCCGAGAAATGGCCAAGTGAAGTGCTGTGCGTGCCGTGAAATAGTCTGTCTTTCGGCCTCCCCTCTTCTTCTCCTTCTCCTCCTCATCCGTCGCTGTCCGGCTGTCTGGCTGTACGGCCCGGCCCGCAAAAGCCGCCAAGATTAAGTTCTCCAAGCAGCACGCCCACCACGCGTACCGCCACACGGACAACATATACGACGGCGGCACGGACACCGACGACGACGAATGTCCCCTGGAGGCGACCGCCATGAATCCCTACGAGTATGAGTCCACGCTCGACTGCCGCGACGCGGGCGGCGGTCTCCCCCACGCCCAAGCCCACGCCCACGCTCTCGCCCATCCTCAGCAGGCGCAAGGACGGACGCTGCCAATGAGCGGGCGACCCTCGGCCCCCGCGGCAGAGCACGGCGCCCACGGCAGCCAGACGCTGCAGCACCAGGGCCAGCACAGCCAGCAGAATCTGCAGAACCTGCAGGCCGCCGCCGCCGCCCAGTCGTCCCACTACGACTACGAGTACCAGCACCTGCCGCACCGTCCACCGGACACGGCCAGCAACACTGCGCAGCGGACACACGGAAGACAAGGTGAGTCGGAGCTGGGAACTAGGCTCCAAGCCGGCCCATTGGATCCACCAATCGATCTAGTGCAATCTTCAGATTACTCATGATTTTTCTCAAAACAAAAGAGAGGCGCGGAATGGGAAAGACTAAGATTAAAGACCAAAATTATGCTTTCTTATGCTGGTGGAGTCGTGAATCCAGAAATCTTCAATATACACAAAATATATTCAGAAACTATACGAAAAAGACCATATATTGTAATTATGTTTCTTAAAGTAGTATTTTTATAGGCACTTCGAGGTTTTCTTTTTAATTTTATTGGGAAACCCCTAAAACTTAGCTGTTAGTAATTGTGCGGTTTATAAAAATTATGGCACTAATCTTCATGGCTCACTTATTAAATTCTCAAACTTATATTCAACTACAATTTAAGAGCAGTATATGTAAAGTATAATTTTTTAGTGACTTATTGAACTACCTTAGAAGAATAAAAAGTTCATGAACGGCATCAACGTAATTCACTAAGGTAGTTTTGTATGAAAGCACTTAAATATATCCCTAATTAAATACACCCAAAAAAAAAAAAAAAAAAAAAGGGGTTTTATCTTTTCTACGTCTTAAAAGTATACTCAAGCAGTATAACGAGTTTAGTATACATTTTATACTTCAAACTATCAAATGTATACTCCAAAGTTTAGTTTTTATACTCTATAGTTTCAATTGGGTATTTTTGACTATTATTTTTATACGAACCTACATCGAAAATTCGATAACATATCGCGTTAGCTGGAATTTAGTGCTTTTCTGTTAGTCGCGTTAGTGATTATTATGAAATATTGGTGCACATGAGTATAAAATGTATACTTTCGTAGTATTAAATTGATAAGCATCTTAATAAGAAATTTTTCATACTCAAGAGTATAGAATTCATGTAACAATCGTATAGGTTCTATGATGATTTTTTTTTTGGTGTACCTTGGTTTGAAAATTATAAAAATACATATATATTTTCAGATAGGAAAACACAAATTTATTTGCCAATACGTCGTTTTAAATTCTTTTGTAAGATTTCAAGCATTCAACTAGATGTTACATTATACAGAAAATACGGCAATTACGTTTACTTTTATTCTTGAAAGAATTACTTTTGTACACGTTAGTTGGTCAGATAAATACATGCATATTCCGTAAGATTTGAAGTACTTTAATAACCATTAAAGTGTGGAATTAAATTAATTAAAGCCAAAGATACTTGACCAAATTAAGGAAAGGGAATAGGCAAAGTAAATTGCCGTGTTATCTGCCGGCTTTTATTGCGCTCCTCGAATAAAATCGTTAAGGGAGAGGAAGAGTCCGCAAGTTGCGACAAGTTTGAACAAATTACGACGCTTATCGCCGACAGCGGCCAAATATTTTGCATAAATTAAACAAATTAAGGCGACGTCCCGCGCTGGGAGTGTGGAGCGGGTCGGGCCTGACATTGAGCCCGCTCTCGTTTCATATTTCATAATTTTCCTTTTTCCGACTGGGCGCGCTTTTTCACGATTTGTCTGATTAATAAAGCTGGCTCAACAATAGCAAGCGCACAAAGCGCAGTTGAAAAGGATACTCTCTGTCAGTCAGTCAGGAATTAGGGGAATCCCAGACGTGTCCCCATCCCTGCAGAATGCCTGCGGCTGGAATAGGAAAAAAGAATCCTGTGATGTTTTTTTTTTTTTTTTTTTGTTACAATTGGCTGTTCCTACATACACTGCGAAAAGCGCGAGTAAATGAATTTAATGTCATTACTCATTGTAGTACATGTTGCGAAATCTTCAAATATTCCGACTTTGTACAAGCGAAAAATGGTAGAAATTATAAATTTATTCTTAGTTTTAGGACCAATCTTAATCTGCAAAGTTAAGTACTAAATCTGGTAGATATCGTACAGTACATCAATTAATTTAAATTTCAAAACGCGAGGAAAGCTGTTATTTGGTTTATTTATATTTCCCGACGATTGGGAGCTCATTGCTAATTTAACCAAGGTGATTAGCACCTGAATCGCGGCTCAGTTTCTGGCTACTTTCCAGACCTATCCCACAGTAAAACAGTTCCAGCGATCCCTTGCCCTCGTCAGGACAAGCGCACTAACCACTAACATGCTCCGACATGCTTCAATTTTATTATTTCCGACTTTGCTTCTTGGCACTTGAACTCACACACACACACACTCGCTAGGAGCATAAAACGGAATTTACATAACTTTATTTCTGGCATTTCCTCTTTGTGCTTTCGCCGCCTGCCTTCTCCTCTCCTTCTTCTTATTCGCATTACTCGCCCTCGCCTTGCTATTCGGCTTCTTCTTCCTATCAGCGTTTTTGTGGTGTTATAAAAACAATTGCCAAACAATTGAAGCTTTGAATCGAAATAAAAATCAAATGGAAATCGAACAAGAAGAAGAGAGCCCTGGGTGCATATGTACGCGTCTGTGTGTGTGCTGTTGTGTTTGTGCGCTACCTGGGAGAAAAGCGAAAAAATTGTAAATTTACAGCAAGAAATAAATTTCGTAACTGGCAAACAATAAATTCCTGAGACCCGAAGACTTGGCTGGATTTCTTTTTTCTGTTTTGGCGCAAGAAATGAAATTCAATAAAGTGGGCCAAAAGGGGGTGTGATCGGGGAGGGGCGCTGCTCGTAAATTTTCAACACTTCACCAGGCACCAGCTTTTCCCGCTTTACACGCTTTTCCCAATTTTTCCCCGCTTTTCTCCCACCAGCAGCCGCTGTCATAAAATGGCCAAAAAGTCGGAACCCAGAAAAGCAGCGGAAGTTCTTTCGCCCGCGAATAGGGAGGCGTCGGGCGTTGTGTCTATGTGTGAAAATCTGCTCGGCACAGGCGAAACAGAAGTCTCAAATGTCTCAATGCTTGATTTGTCAGCCGCCAATCAGCCAAATTAGGTCGAGAAAAAAGTCACTCTGCTTTATTAAACACAGAGCGAGTCCCAATCCAAATCCAAGCCCAACTCCAGATGGCCTCCAAAGCAATCGCAAGCCCAATCACAATGCAAGAGCTGAAGGCGAAAAAATAGCGAGAAACACGCAACTAATTTCGAAAATGGAAGCTCAACAAGGTCACCCACGGAATCGGAATCGGACTGCGATTCGGATTTTGGTTGGTATTGGACCGCTGCACTCAGAACAAAATGAAGACTGAAATCTAAAAATAACAAAACAGTCAAATTTCAATAACTTTTGAATGGGAAAAACTTTAATTTGTTGTATATTATATTACTTAATTTGCCCTTAAACTATGGAAA
>VNJZ01013309.1:0-35174 GCA_008042795.1 Drosophila asahinai
AAGAATGTATATATTTTATGGGGTCGGAGATGCCTTCACTGCGTTGCAAATATCATGGCAAAAGGGTATACGAATTTAACGAAAAAAGTTTACATTTAATGAAACTCGTTCCACCCATAAACAAACTCCGGCAATAAAAAACGAAAGACTGAAAATCAAAACGATAATAATACGATGATAAAACAAGAAAGGAAGCTAACTTCGGTAAGCCGAAGTTTATATAACCTTGCAGTTTGCAATTGGATTACACTAGTTTACACTCAAAATGCTCAAAATGCTGTTGATGCGAAATTCTGGTAGAGTTGAATCCCCAGATCGCGAAAATGGCTTTCATTTTTTTTTCTATGGATACGTTTTTTTTTTTTAAAGATTTTTTAAAGATTTACACAAAAAAAATCTGCTCAGTTTACATTTATCATTTCATAGCTCGAGTTGTAGCCAACCAATTTACGCGTCGAATGTTTTATTTTACAGGTAATGAACTAACCTTTCGATTTTTAAACACTTTATGTATATTGGATAAGTACTTTGTGTGCTCGATAAAAAATTTCAATCCGTTAACTCAAATGTTAACGTGTTGCTAGCATCCTAAAAACTCAAAAAAAATCCGTTGGAAATTCAAAACGTGTTTTTGAAATCCGTTAAAAAATAGATTTATCGTGGATTTTCAAAATTAAGTAAAATGAGAAATTTAAAAAAAACGAGAAAGAAAGCTAACTTCGGTAAACCGCAGTTGGTATACCCTTGCAGTCTGCAATTGGATCATTGAAAATCTAACCTCTTTAGTAATGTTGAAAAAACATCGAATTTTGTACATTTTACATTTTACATGTACATTTTCATATAAATCGACCGATCGCTTCTATGGCAGCTATATGATATAGTGGTCCGATCTTAATGAAATTAAACCCGTAATTCTAGAATCATAAAAAACTGCTGTACCTCAAAATTTATAGAAATACGTTAAAAAACAGAGAAGTTAAAATATTTTTTACATTAATTTCGCTTTCATTCCTATGACAGCTATAGGATATAGTAATCCGATTTCGGTCGTTCCGACATACATATATACTGCGTGCTGAAGAAATAAGACTATGCTAAAAATTTCAGCTCGATAGCTCTGAGAGACTAGTTCGCGTAGAAACCGACAGACGGATAGACGGACAGACAGACAGACGGACATGGCTAGATCGACTCGGTTGCCTCCTTCACTGCGTTGCAAACATCTGGTCAAAATTATAATACCCTCTGCAAGGGTATAAAAATTGGTCGGATGCCTACTAGATTAAAGGTACAGTGTTGGGCAACGCCTTTAGATGGTCTGTTAACTTTCCTAGATATGATGAACAGTCGGATTTAGCTATGAAAAAAAGCTACATTTTATTAAATAAACAAAAATTTACAAAATTAAGTAGAAGTAATATAAAAATGAAATTATCGCCTTTATATACATACAGCTATTGCCATCAAATTAGAAAGATGACTATGGTGGTGGCTTTTGTATCGATAATATGCCAAAAAATAGTATTATGCCTAACATAAATCTTCAGTAAATAATAAGGATCTAATCAATATCCGGCGGTGCTCCTTAGTGAGTTCTAGGTCTCGCACCCAATCGCTCAGGGTCTCTTGCGATAGCTTGATTTGTTCAAATTCGCTATTGAAGGAGCCTGGAATAGGTATCTGACGAATCATTTTCATCATAAGCTGGATAGGGCGCATCAGTGGAATGTAATTTGGGAAATGTCACTGAGCGCACTCTAGCATATTGACATTTTACGTGTTTTCCGAACCCAGAAATCTAGCTTAAGCAAAAATAACAATCTGCATCGGCTTGTCGAATTTCATGGTACGCCTAAGACCAAAGCAAATATGTTGCATATTTATATTATCAAATATAAAAACATACCTTTGGGGTATACTCCGTTTGCTTAGGATTAAACGGCTTAAAGACTCACAAATGCTATTCCGTGTCCATGGTTCGTCAAAGCTCGGCGAGACACGAATATAAAGCATACATATATCAATGGGTCGAAAAGTACCTTTTTGTAAGAATTTACCGCACATATAACAAAATATGTTTGGATCATTTAAACAGGTGAATTTGTTCGATGTATCCATTGCAAATATTCAAATTCGAATAAAAAACAAGTAAGAAAGCTACAGTCGACTGTGCTCGACTGTGAGATACCCGGTACCTAAACGTTTGCGCTTCACACTAAAAGGCAATTTAAAAATGTACATACACTACAGTGTGTATACATAAATTGGCGCCATTATATCGCACGGCCAAGGCTCGAATGCGCCACCTGTCGGCTACAGCTTGCAACAGCAGTGCCTTAGGGAGGTGTGTTAAAATTCTAACCTTATTGCTAATATCTCCCATGTTTATCATCCGATTTTACTGAAATTTTCAGAAAACGTCCGTAATTAAACGTTAATTTACGTTACCGGAAAATAACGAGTATAGCTTATTTTACGTTTTTTATGATTTTTGAGGGCGGAAGTGGGCGTGGCCAAATTTTAAAACAAACTTGATCTGCGTGCAACAGATTCCAATGTTGTCACCAAAATTGGTAACTCTAGCTCTTATAGTCTCTGAGATCTGTTGTTTCACACTGACGGACAGACGGACATGGCTAAATCGACTCGGCTTTGTACCCTATGGGTACCGGGTATAATCAGGAGTAATATCGATTTGATGGGGGCGCTCTTGTACAGATTACTCCTGCAATATTTTTTCTGCAGAAAAAAACGTTTGTTTTTATACCACGTTTTATGACCGCGAGGCCGCATAACCCCTTAATGTTACCAATGACCCAAATCAAATATAAAGGCGATTATTTAATTTTTATCTTACTTCAACCACCACCATAGTCTTCTTTCTTATTAGTTGACAATAGCTGTATGTATATAAATGCGATAATTTAATTTTTATCTTACTTCAACTTAATTTTGTAAATTTTTGTTTATTTAACAAATGTAGCTTTTTTTTCATAGCTAAATCCGACTGTTCATCACATCTAGGAAAGTTAACAGACCATCTAAAGGCGTTGCCCAACACAGTACCTTTAATCTAGTAGGCATCCGACAATTTTTTTTTTTTTTAATTTCTCATTTTACTTAACTTTGAAAATCCACGATAAATCTATTTTTTAACGGACTTCAGGAGTTGTAGGCCTGTTTGATACTTTGGGCAATCAACTTTATAAAAAAACACGTTTTTATTTTCCAACGGATTTTTTTTGAGTTTTTAGGATGCTAGCAGCACGTTAACATTTGAGTTACCGGATTGAAATTTTTTATCGAGCACACAAAGTACTTATCTAATATACATAGTGTTTAAAAATCGAAAGGTTAGTTCATTACCTGTAAAATAAAACATTCGACGGGTAAAATGGTTGGCTACAACTCGAGCTATGAAATGATAAACGTAAACTGAGCAGATTTTTTTGTTGTAAAACTTTAAAAAATCTTTAAAAAAAACGTATCCATAGAAAAAAAATTAATGTCATTTTGGTGATCTGGGGATTCAACTTTACCAGAATTTCGCATCAACAGGCTTGGAATGCTCCAAAAGTTTACAATGCTTTGTAAACTGGTGTTATTGAAAATCGATTCGATTTGGTATAATTGAAAAATAACGCAGTTATGTCCACTTTCATAACACTTACCAAGACATTTTACATTTTACTTGTAGATTTTTACATTGCAAATTTTTAAACCGCTTAAAATAGCTATATCTTGATATTTTCCGTTTGTTCCAATGACAGATATATGACGTGATACTATTCTTAAAGTTTTAACCTCATACCTCACAAACTAGAGACTAAATAAATATTGAGAAAACAGAATCGCAACTTTCTGTCTAAAACACAAAGCACAATAAATATGTGAAATTCGGAGTACGCCTATTTATTTAGTTTTAATGTTTAAAAAACCAAAACATTTTACAACACATACAAAATTAAAAAGGGTGCAATTTTTTAAGTAGTAAGTATTTTTAATGTTTCTAATTCTTTAAATGTTTTTCTCCCGTCTACACCCTTATATATGGTCTAGATCCCATAGTACTGGTAGTACATACTAATAAGGATTCTTACGCCCCTAGTCTTAAAAAAAAACCTACTCTTTTCAAGAACTTATGGATTATGTTGGACTGGGAATATATTGCTTTAAATGAGTATAGCTGTCCTCTATAAACTTATTACCGACAAAAGTGGGCTTTATGGACTACTTCAGCAATACATAATGCATTTTGTCATAATCAAACAACTTTGTATATACTATAGCTATCATTGGATCCTATAAATGTGTATACACTTAAGATGCTAAAATCTGTTGTACACATACGTCTATTAAATAGCGCCTCTAGTTTTTTAAATGTCTACATTTACTTCAATTTTTAGATATTAATAGCTGCAATGTGACCAATACCAACTTTAATGGCAACTACAGATGTGCCTATGAAATGGAGGAGGCTCGCTGTACATTTAGTTGCCCCCAGGTGCCGGGATTAAAGGTCCAAGGTCGGCTTGATATTGAGTACAAATGTAGCTATCAAAAAGAATTGTATCTGCCGGCTCCTCTCCCAAAGTGCATATTTCGTAAGTAGTACAACGCCTCACAAAATAGATGATCTCTTCAACAAATGACAATTGCAGCACCTGGTTATACAATCCGCTCCAGTACATCCACTCAGAAGGTGACGCAGCAGGCGGGACGTATCTACCATGGCGGGTTCAGTGGCGAAATGGCTTACGAAATCCGAACCGAACGGGAAAAACTCTTGGCCTTGCTGGCAAAGTATAGGGACTTGGAAAGAAGAAGTGTACGTTCATATTTATGACTGTTTAAGAAGCCCCAATTTTAATTAAATATATTAGGAATGGTGGTCATCGGAGGAAACGGTCGTCACACTGGGAAGCTATTCCCTGTATCAGAGTAGCGAAGTAGATGTTGTCATTGACAAGACCCCTCGCCCAGCCCTTTGTACCACTTGGGGGGGTCTTAATATGAAAACCTTCGATGGCCTGGTCTTTAAGTATGTAAAAACTAATACAAATTCTATAACGTTTTTAACATATTGCTCCCTTAGAGCACCTCTGTCTTGCTCGCACACGCTGATAACAGACAAAGTGTCGGGAACTTTCGACATTATCCTAAAGGCATGTCCGTATGGCTCCGGCTATGGGTGCGCACACACGTTGAAAGTGCTGTGGCAATCCGTCCTGTACACTTTTGAAAATCTGAGTAAGAGTCCTAACCTCTAGTCATCTGAAAAATTAATACCCTCAAAATGTAACTTACAGATGGTACTATGCGTTTGTCCACTCCCGTTAAGAAGCTTCCTATGCCAGTTCAGGTAATGGGTATGAAAGTGATGCCCGTAGCCCAGCATGTCCAGATCGATCTGGAGTCTGTAGGACTAAAGTTGGACTGGGACCATCATCAGTATGTGTCCGTGCAGGCTGGTCCTCAGATGTGGGGCAAGGTGGGTGGTCTCTGCGGATCGCTCGACGGTGACACTGGCACTGACTTCGTCTCTAGGACGGGCAAGAAGCTGCAGACTGTAAAGGCTTTCGCCGATGCCTGGCGTGTCGAGGACAAAAGTGAAATGTGCCAGGTCGAAAACAGTGCCGAGCTGGAATTCGGCATGGACTCGTGCGAGCAGAGCAAGCTGCAAAAGGCTGTATCAGTCTGCGAGCGCCTGCTGGCCAACGAGAAGTTGGGAGACTGCATCAAGCCCTTTAACTATGACGCCTTGATCCGCTCCTGCATGTCTGACTACTGCAACTGCGCCAATCGGGAGCATCCGGAGAGCTGCAACTGTGACGCCATCGCCATGCTAGCCAAGGAGTGTGCCTTCAAGGGCATAAAGCTGGAGCATGGATGGCGGAATCTGGAGATTTGTCGTAAGTACAATATAAATTATTTAATTTAAATTCTAATTCTATTTCACAATTTCAGCCATCAGCTGCGGATTTGGACGGGTTTATCATGCTTGCGGGCCAAATGTGGAGCCGACCTGCGACTCTAATGTTTCGATTCCAGCCTCCAGGGGCACCTGTAATGAGGGCTGTTTCTGCCCAGAAGGAACGGTCCAATATAAGGAGGCCTGCATAACTCGGGAGCTTTGCCCTTGCTCTCTTCGCGGAAAGGAGTTCAAGCCGGAATCGACGGTTAAGAAGAACTGCAACACATGCACCTGCAAGAACGGGCAATGGCAGTGTACGGACGACAAGTGTGGTGCACGCTGTGGGGCTATCGGAGATCCGCACTATCAGACGTTTGATGGAAAACGCTTCGATTTCATGGGCAAGTGCTCCTACCATCTGCTAAAAACCCAGAATTTGTCGGTGGAAGCAGAAAACGTCGCTTGTTCGGGTGCCGTCTCTGAGGCTATGAACTTTGCCGCCCCTGACGACCCATCGTGCACCAAGTCTGTGACAATTCGATTTGTCCTACGCGACGGCACTCCCTCCGTTATCAAGCTGGACCAGGGTCTGTCCACCGTTGTCAACGACAAACCTATTGCCAAGCTACCAAAGATGTTGGGTTTGGGCGAGGTGCTTATCCGACGGGCCAGTTCAACCTTTCTAACTGTGGAGTTTGCTGATGGCATTCGCGTTTGGTGGGACGGAGTATCGCGCGTCTATATCGACGCACCGCCGAGTTGGCGGGGACAGACAAAGGGTCTGTGCGGCACATTTAACTCTAATACCCAGGATGACTTTCTGACCCCTGAGGGCGATGTGGAGACAGCCGTGGAGCCTTTTGCCGACAAGTGGCGCACAAAGGACACGTGTCAGTTCAAGGCAGAGACTCATCAAGGACCTCATCCCTGTACTCTCAATCCAGAGAGAAAAGCCCAGGCTGAGAAACACTGTGACTGGATTCTGCAGGACATCTTTCAAGAATGCCACTTTATGGTCGAACCAGAGCAGTTCTACGAAGATTGCCTATATGACACCTGTGCCTGCAAAGACGACCTGTCCAAGTGCTTCTGTCCCATTCTCTCAGCCTATGGAACTGAGTGCATGCGTCAGGGTGTAAAAACCGGATGGCGCATGACGGTTAAGGAGTGCTGTGAGTGCGAGAAATATTTATCCTGTGATGAGACTTAACATATTTGTTTTTACCCCTAGCCGTCAAATGTCCATTGGGTCAGGTGTTCGATGAGTGCGGCGATGGTTGCGCCCTCACCTGCGATGATCTGCCTAGCAAAGGCACTTGCAATCGGGAGTGCGTCGAGGGCTGTCGATGCCCCCACGGGGAGTACATCAATGAGGAGGGCGAGTGTGTACCGAAGCAAAGGTGTCATTGCACCTTCGATGGCATGACATTCAGGCCGGGCTACAAAGAGGTGCGACCGGGAGAGAAGTTCCTGGATCTTTGCACCTGCTTGAACGGTGTGTGGGACTGCCAGGACGCCGAGCCGGGCGACAAAGAAAAGTTTCCCACTTCGTCGGAACTGCGTTCCAAGTGCGCCAATCAGCCTTTTGCCGATTTTACCAAATGTGCCCCGAAGGAGCCGAAGACCTGCAAGAACATGGACAAGTATACGGCTGATTCGCTGGACTGCCTTCCGGGATGTGTTTGCATGGAGGGATTCGTCTATGACACATCCCGCTCGGCCTGCGTGCTGCCCAGCAACTGCTCGTGCCACCATGCCGGAAAAAGCTATGATGACGGGGATAAGATCAAGGAGGACTGCAACCTGTGCACGTGTCAGGCTGGTAACTGGAAGTGCTCGGACAACGGTTGCGAATCCACATGCAGTGTCTGGGGTGACTCCCATTTCACCACCTTCGATAACCACGACTTTGACTTCCAGGGAGCCTGTGATTATGTTTTATCCAAAGGAATTTTCGACAACGGAGATGGCTTCACCATCACTATACAAAATGTGCTGTGCGGCACATTAGGCGTGACTTGCTCCAAGTCTCTGGAAATCACTCTAACGGGCCATGCAGAAGAGTCGCTGCTTCTTAGTGCGGATTCATCATACATTACTGACCCCAACAAGTCACCTATTAAGAGTAAGAGTATGCCCCCTTTTGAAATAGCCCAATGAATAACAATTTATATTCTCTTTAGAACTCCGTGATAGTGTCAACTTAAAGGGCTTTAACTCTTTCCATATCTACAAGGCCGGTGTCTTCGTGGTTGTCGAAGTCATACCCTTAAAGTTGCAAGTAAAGTGGGACGAAGGCACTAGAGTTTACGTCAAGCTGGGTAACGAGTGGCGCAAGAAGGTCAGCGGCTTGTGCGGCAACTATAACGGCAACGGTCAGGATGATATGCAGACTCCCTCGCTTGGCCTGGAAACGAGCCCGATGCTCTTTGGCCATGCATGGAAACTGCAGCCACACTGTTCCGCTCCAGTGGTGCCCATCGACGCCTGCAAGCAGCATCCGGAACGCGAAACCTGGGCCCAACTGAAGTGCGGAGCCCTGAAGTCGGAGCTATTTCAGGAATGTCACGCCGAGGTCCCACTGGATCGCTACTGGAAACGGTGCATCTTCGACACCTGTGCTTGTGACCAGGGCGGCGACTGCGAGTGTTTGTGCACAGCTGTGGCCGCCTACGCGGACGCTTGTGCCAAGAAAGGCATCCACATACGCTGGAGATCACAACATTTCTGCCGTGAGTACAGCAAAAATGTATATTGAAATATACTTTACAGGACCATTGGTTTATGGAATTGGGATTTCGTCTATTGAAATAATACCCGGTACCCAAAGGGTACAAGGGTGATTTACCCTTGTGTGTCTGTCTGTATAAAGACCTAGACGTCCGAGATTATAAAAGCTAATGTAATTGTATTTTACTCTTCATTGTCCCAGCCTAACATCAGAAACCATATAAGTTGCCTTTTTTGCAATACTATTTTAAGAAAAATGTTTATTATTTCATACACAGCCATGCAATGTGATCCCCATTGTTCGGACTATAAGGCCTGTACTCCGGCCTGTGCGGTGGAGACGTGTGATAACTTCCTCGATCAGGGAATTGCCGAGCGCATGTGCAACCGGGAGAACTGTCTAGAGGGCTGCCATATTAAGCCTTGCGAAGACGGATTTATTTACCTCAACGACACGTATCGCGATTGCGTGCCTAAGGCCGATTGTAAGCCAGTCTGTATGGTTAAGGAGGGAAGGACGTTTTACGAAGGCGACGTCACTTATACGGATTCGTGCGCTACATGCCGATGTTCCAAGCGTAAGGAAATCTGCAGCGGAGTCAAATGTGACGTTCCCACGACTCCGGCACGTTCGGCTTCCATTATCGACGGTACCACCGTGTCCCCTCCCTTGGCTACACAGAATCAAACGAAGTGCGTCAAGGGATGGACTCGCTGGTGCGACAAGGATAAGGACTCTTCGCACAAAAGCGTGCGGCTAAACGATGAAGAGAAGGTACCGCGTTACGATCGTCTGGAGAGCGTTTACGGCACTTGCTTAAGCCAGTACATGACCAAGGTGGAATGCCGGGTTAAAGAAACCCACGAGGCTCCGGAACAAATGGACGAGAACGTGATCTGCAATTTAGTGGAGGGCCTAAGGTGCATAGGTAAATGCCACGACTATGAACTGCGTGCCTTCTGCCAGTGCGACGACGAGCCACTGTCAGAAATACCAAAGTCTACCGAAAAGCCACAGCTTGGCATGATGTGCGATGCAACCATTGCAGAGTATAAGGAGTTCCCCAACGACTGCCATAAGTTCCTGCACTGTCAGCCCAAGGGAGTGGATGGTGGGTGGATCTATGTGGAGAAGACCTGCGGAGAATATATGATGTTCAACCCCACCATGTTCATTTGCGATCACATAGCCACCGTCAAGGAGATCAAGCCTAGCTGTGAAACGAAGACAAACTTAGAGCCTGAACCAGAGCCCATCAAACAGTGTCCTGAAGGCAAGGTATGGACATCTTGTGCTAACCAATGCGAGCACACTTGCCACTACTATGCGAGCATCCTGAAAAAGCGCGGCCTCTGCCAGCTCGGCGAGCACTGCAAGCCTGGATGTGTGGACAAGCTGCGACCGGACTGTCACAAAGAGAGCAAGTTTTGGAGGGACGAGGATACTTGTGTTCACGCCGACGAATGTCCTTGCATGGATAAGGCAGAGCACTATGTGCAGCCCCACAAGCCCGTTCTCGGAGAGTTTGAGGTTTGCCAGTGCATCGATAATGCTTTCACGTGCGTTCCCAATAAACAGGACCCAGTACCCGAGGTACCAAAAGGTAAGTTTTTATTGAATTTATGCAAGAACGCATGAAAGTTTTTGTTAGTTATTTGTAAGTTAAATTTTGTATGCAACCGAGTTGTTTATGCGGATTTACTTTTTTGAATACTTCCAGAGGGAGAGCCGGAAATATCGACCGTGATTCCTATTATCCCAGTTACACTCACTCCGCCTCTACATTGTTCCCCGGAACGGTAAAAACGGATACGAGTCGCTGAAATTCAGCTATAGTTATGGTTTATCTGTTTCAGCCTTATTCCTAAGATAGACTACAACATGCATTCAGAGCCTGACACCATATTCAACGCAAGTTCCCAATTGGGACCCGAGCACAAGCCCAGCATGGCTCGCCTGACTAAAAAGCATCCCAATGGTAGTTGGTCGCCCAGCATTAATGATCAGATGCAGTATCTGGAACTGAACTTTGGCAAGCCGGAACCCTTCTATGGTGTAATCATGGCTGGAAACCCTGACTTCGACAACTATGTGACCCTTTTTAAGGTAAATTCTGATTAGTTTAACCGGTCACTGGTGCGTTATTTGAACTTACTTAGCATAATAATTTTCTTAGATTCTTCACAGTCATGATGGAAGTGCCTTTCATTATCTCGTTGATGAGACAGATAAGCCACAAATGTTCAATGGTCCCTTGGATTCAAGGGCTCCAGTACAGACACTTTTCAAGATACCAATCGAAGCAAGCTCTATTCGAATTTATCCGCTTAAGTGGCACGGGTCCATTGCTATGCGCGTGGAGCTGCTGATCTGCGGAGATAAGTTGGAGCCCCAGCCAAAACCCATGTATTCAACACCCTCACCCATTACTAAGAGGCCGGCTCAGCTTCAGGATCAGGAATGCATCGATTTAATGGGCGTGGCCGAGGGTAAGTTGTACGAGGAGCAGGTTCAGTCTAGCAGTTTATGGCAGCAGGGTCAGCCGGCCAAGAAAATACAGCTCCTGGACCTGCTAAAAATCACCACACCCCAAGCTTGGCGTCCCCTTGCCAATAGTCAAAACGAGTTCATCGAGTTTGATTTCTTGGAACTGCGAAATATTTCTGGTTTCGTGACAAAGGGTGGTCCGGACGGTTGGGTCACTGGATACAAGGTGATGTTTTCTAAGAAGAAGCCTACGTGGAACACGGTGCTGTCAGCGAACGGACAACCACGCATCTTTGAGGCAAATGTAGATGCTGAAACTGAGCGCAGACATCATTTCAAGAAGCCCATTCTGACGCAGTACCTTAAGGTTATTCCAGCTAAATGGGAAAAAAACATTAATATGCGCATCGAACCCCTCGGATGCTTTTTACCATACCGTGAGTACCTATTATCAGATATCAGAAACTTTTGAAGATGAAGGCCATCGTCATTTTAATCTCACCCCGTTAAGAGGTGTTTTTGTTTGATAACTCTAAGTTAAGAAAGACTGGCAATTGTTCTGGACAACTTTTCTCTTATTTAATAATCTTTATTATTGTATCTCTTAGCTGAAATCCAGCGCCTCGTACCTGTGGACCAGACCTTGCCTACAAAATGCAATATCTGCGAAGGTGTATCTACCTCCAGTTCCAGCTCCGAGTGTCAGTGCCACGAACATCTCTTTTGGGATGGCTCTAGCTGTGTCCAACACAATCTCTGTCCCTGTGTAGAAAACTACGTTAGTTATCCTATTGGCAATAAGTTTGAGAACTCCGCCTGCGAAGAGTGCGTCTGCGTGCTCGGCGGCCACAAGAATTGCAAGCCTAAGAAATGCCTGCCCTGTCAGGACGCCAATCTGCGTCCGGTGATAACCAGTGACTGCTTTTGTAAGTGCGAGCCTTGTCCCAAGCACCAAAGACTGTGCCCTTCTAGTGGGGATTGCATCCCCGAAGTTCTCTGGTGCAATGGCGTTCAGGACTGTACTGACGATGAGGACTCCAGCTGCAGGGACTCATACACTGTGGAGCCCGACATCAAACGGGAAAAGAATGAGAGTGAGCATAAAAGTCGAGCATTAGGTCTAACATTCTTAAATACACATACATTCACGTCTTCTTTAAGCTGAAGTCATTACATGTCCCGTCCCCATCTGCCCGCCTCAGATGAAGATTAAAATTACTGAGAAGAAATTAAGAAAAATGTCCAAGATGTTTACCTTCTCCAAACAAGTTTCGATAGTGAATGACGGAACGACCATCACAAAGACCAAGTTCATTTCGTCAAATGAACAAATTCTTGCAATGCCCAGCCTTGAACTCGACTACCATCAGGAGGAGCAGTGCGACGAGTTCACCTGTGTACCCATTCCCAGCAAGCAGGTGGACAAGAACGAAACCATCAGCTGTTCGGAGCCGAAGTGTCCTGAGCAATACGACGTAGAGCTGGATATGAGCACGGCCAAGGCGGGAGACTGCCTTAGATATACCTGCGTTCTTAGACCCAACAAGGACGATGTCTGCGAGATTAGCGGTAAAAGCTTCACCACTTTCGACGGCACTGTGTTTAAGTACGGACCATGCAGCCACATTCTGGCCAGAGATATTAACAATGGTAGTTGGTCTATATCGGGTAAGAATGAATTAAGCACTAAACTTTTACACCATATCAATTGTATGATTGAAATATTTGTTCAGTTCATCAGCAATGCAGCGATGAGTCTCGTAAGCTCTGTCACAAAGTGATCACCATACATGACATACAGGCTGGAAACGAGTTGATTCTCCTTCCCCATCTGAAGCTCAAGTTCAATGGCTTCGAGTTCACCGTACAGCAGCTAATTAACTCGCCCATCTGCAAAGCCTCCTTTGTTGTTTCACAGCCGGGCAAAACCCTACTGGCCGTTTCTACCAAATACGGCTTCTGGGTGCAGCTTGATGACATTGGAATTGTTAAAGTGGGCATCTCATATAAGTTCATACGAACTGTCGATGGTCTGTGCGGATACTACAATGGAAACCCCAGGGATGACAAGAGATCCCCGGATGGTCAGACAATTGCAAATACCGAGAGATTTGGGGACAGTTGGTATGACAAACGAGTGCCTAAGGATCAGTGTGGAGACCTCAAGTGCTCCAGGGAGATGCAGGCTAAGGCTTTACAGCTGTGCAACATCATACAGTGAGTATACCTTTTAAATTTATATTCATCTTACATTTACCTTAAGAAAAGGGATCCTTAAATCGTGCACATGACAGAAATATGCAAGTAGTCTCGTCGGAATAATATGCTCCTCCTTCGGCTGTCGAAATACGAGTGAGTTGGATTCAGGCTTTCAGGGCGAGTGATATGACAATATGACAATATATAGTATTAACTCTTCGACTGTGATTCGGGCTTAAAGATGCGCGCTTGAATAAGTCTAGCATAATATGAGAATTTTAGGTTAAAGCTCCTCCACTTTTTCCGGAACAGCATCACGGATCAATCGCCATCTTTTAAAAGTCCTTTCTTCACTTGGTATCAACATCTATTGTGAAGCATAAAAATGACTTCCGTAAACTCTCGAGTTACCGGCAAGGCTGCACCATAGATTATGCTACGGTGTTCTAATCATAATTACATCAACGTGTTGGTGTTAAAAGCCAAAATTGTCTACCTCGACTACCAATCTGAGTTTAAGTGCGAGCGAGATAACGATGGAAAAACTTTATTCTTTAATAAGTCCCATGCTTTTCATCCAATTTTACTCTTGCTAATCAAGAATATAGTGGGCTCATATTGAAATTTCACGTAGTTCAGCTGGACTTTTTTAAAGTACAAACAGCGTATCTTCCGCAACGAGTCACCCGATCCCTTCAACAAAGTACTCCTCTTTATGATCGCGTCTAGGTGGTAGTAGTAGTAGTAGTTCAGTCTTTAAACCTCCTTGACATCGTCGCTAATATCGGATTCTGTAGAATTCACGGATCTATCCTTGTTCCTTTCTATGCCTTTCTATTAAAACATTCAGCAGTTTCTCTAATTTCTGCGTTGGTAATAGAGAACTCCAAGTGCTTTTACTGGATCGTTGACATCTCTTAGTTTTTGCTGCACATGATTCTTGAAGCTTATGCGAGTTATCACCACGTCTTCTAGGTACAGAAGTTCTTTAATAGGATGGGTTCCAAGTGAGACACCTCCCTGCAGTCCCTCTTATGTCATATAGAAATAATGAATATATTACATATATAGATGCATAGAAGCATTTGAGGCGATTTGGGATTTATTTGCTTTTCTCTAAAGTGCTCACAGAGCGATACTGCGGTTACCTTAATTCCCCCTATAGTCTGACCATTTAATTGTTTAAATACTAAATACTTTTGCGGTCTCTTATTGTCCCAATTTACATCTCCAAACGATTGTAATTATCCGGTTGTTTTTTTCTGAAGAGTGCTTTGTCTGTTGCATTGGCTACTTGTCTCATAATTTTCATCCTCTCTAATAGTCTGAAGCAGTTTAAAAGAGTGATTTCGTGTGCATTCACATTGTTTATCAAACCATGGTAGCCGATTGTAAATGTTCTCAAAATCTTGCTTGCAGTTTTTGCAAAAATGTAGTTCTCTTATTCTAAGTGAACGATCGGGTTTTTGTTTTGCGCCTCGTCTTTGAGTTAATTCTTTGCTATAAACTACTTGGGTTTTATTTATAGCTTATATCTTGTGTTTATAATAGCTAATCGTTTCACTTCGTGAAAATGTATTCTTTCAAATATCATCGTCATTGCTAACTTGTTCGTTTTTGTTACAGGTCAGTTTAGTTTATATTAATTGTCTTTACTGCTTTCTTCCCTTTAGTCATCCAACCTTCGCTCGCTGCCACAAGTCAGTCAATTATAAACAGTTTCTTAACAACTACTGCCTCGAAGCCGCCTGCGATTGCATGATGACCCACAACGGGGATACTGGCGCGTGCAAGTGCAATATACTCGAGAGCTTTGTGAAAAAGTGTTTGAGCGTTAATCCGTTGGTTCAATTAACTACATGGAGAGCGGTGGCCCAGTGTGAGATCAACTGTCCAGCTCCTTTAGTGCATTCCGACTGTTATAAGCGACGTTGTGAGCCTTCCTGTGGCAACGTTCATGGCGACGATTGTCCCGTGATTCCCGATGCCTGCTTTCCCGGCTGCTACTGTCCAGAAGGAACTGTAAGGAAGGAATCCAAGTGCGTGCCCATATCAGAGTGCAAGGATTGTATGTGCAATGCCCTGGGTGCATCCAAGTACATGACCTACGACCGTAAGGCATTTAGCTTTGATGGAAACTGTACTTACCTGTTGTCTAGAGATGTAGTGCTTCCTGGTGTGCATACATTCCAGGTATATGTCACCATGGATGACTGCAAGAGGCTGGGGCAGGCAACCCCGGTTGATAATGGTAGCTGTGCTAAATCCATCCACATTATCAATGGAGACCACGTGATCCATATCCAGCGTATTCCGCAAAATAGTAAGTCCCTGCAGGTCCTGGTCGATGGATTCGACATTAAGCAAATACCGTACAGGGACAGTTGGATAAGCCTCCGCCAGGTGGTCGGCAAGGAGCTCGTACTTTCCCTTCTAGAATCTCATGTAGAGCTGGTGGTCTCTTTCGAGAACATGATATTTTCTTTGGGCGTGCCGAGCATCAGATATGGAAGCAAGATGGAGGGACTCTGTGGCGACTGCAACGGAAACGAGTCCAACGACCTGCAGCACAATCCGGTAAAGAAGAAGACGGGAATGAGCGTAATTCAAAGCTGGCAAGCGGATGAGCCGAAGCTTGGACTAATCGAAGAATGCCTTAGCGAGAATATGCCCAAGGAACAGTGTATCCTCCTGCCACCTGAGAAGGATCCGTGTCAGCAATTTTATAACCCCGAGCTGTTTGGCAAGTGCCCACTTGTCGTCGACCCCATTGCCTACGTGTCCTCCTGTCAGCAGGACATCTGCAAGCCAGGAAATACCCAGCAGGCAGTTTGCGTAGCCCTGGCAGCTTATGCTAAGGAGTGCAACCAACACGGGATATGCACCAACTGGAGAAGGCCACAGCTTTGTCCATATGAGTGCCCCATCGATATGATATACGAGCCGTGCGGATGTGCTAAAAACTGTGACACGATCAAAGCCTTGTCGGATTATGATGCAGTTAACCTGAATACCCAGGCTGTCATTCATACTGTGAAGAGTGATGAGATGTGCCTGAACTCAGAACGCTTTGAGGGTTGCTTCTGTCCCACAGGTCAAGTTATGGATAGCGGCAGGTGTGTGCCCGAAATTGCCTGTACAAAGTGTGACGATGGATTGCATCTGCCTGGCGAGAAGTGGCAAAAGGATAAATGTAACGAGTGTCAGTGCGACCAGAGCGGGAAGACCTCGTGTGTGGAAAAAAAATGTCAGGTCGAGGAGAACATCTGCGCCGAAAACTACAAGCCCCAGATAATTGTTACTGAAGGGCAGTGCTGCCCTAGGTATCGATGTGTTCCAGAGCCCAAAGACCCGGCCAAGGTATGCTTGGCTCCTTTGATGCCAATCTGTGGCCTCGGACAGTTTAAAAAGCAAAAAAGTGATGTTAATGGCTGTCCCCAGTACATATGCGGTGAGGTTTGATTTTATAAGATAATTCCCTAGTTTACACAATCAAATTATTATTTTGTAGAATGTAAGCCCAAGGAAGAGTGTGAGATTTTAAAGGCACCGCGGGAGTTGCTTCCAGGAGAGAAGCTTGTAAAAATTGAGGAAGGGTGCTGCCCCAGTCAGAAGATCGTCTGTCAACCAGAGCTGTGTCCTAAGGCACCCATCACCTGTCAAGAACGATTCTATGAGGTCAAGAGTACCAAAGAAGAGGGCAGGTGCTGCCCTACCCATGCCTGTGGTAAGCAAAAGACAGTCTATTTTTGGGTTATACGTAACTTAAATAATACTTTTAGTGCCTCCAAAGGACCTCTGCATTATTCAGTATGAGCTCGACGAGTCCTCAAAGTTCACTAAGCAGGTGGGAGAGAGATGGACCCATGCCAAGGACGTTTGCAAACATGAGTCTTGTGTGTACGGTCCAGATGGCAAGTCCCAGGTGGTGAGCACTCTGGAGCAGTGTGTGACCGACTGCGCCACAGGTTTCAGTTATCAGAGGTTGAACACAACCAACTGCTGTGGCAAATGTGTCCAAACCGCTTGCGTCTTCGATCATAAACCTTATGAAATTAGTTCGCATTGGAAATCAGTCGATAATTGCACTTCATACAGCTGCCTGAAAAAAGGCGATCTGGTTCTAGTCACATCCTCGCTGGAAGTTTGCCCTGATGTCAGTAGCTGCCTCTCTCACCTCCTGTATCAAGATGGCTGCTGTCAGCGCTGCAAGCTAGAGCCGATTGTGGCAGATAAATGTGGGTATACTATATAGTTTTTAGTGCTTTCTGACATATCTTTTTTTAAATTTTCAGCGACATGTTTGCCTGTTTCCTTGGCGGAGTCGCAAACCAAGGAGTTGCTTAAATTTTCCAAGCCTGGCCACGGAAGTTGTGTCAATGTCGAACCTATTTTGGGCTTCACCGAGTGTCAGGGTGCCTGTTCCTCGGGATCTAAGTACAATCCACTTACGGACATTCACGAGAAATTCTGCACTTGCTGCAACATTAAGTCCTTTCAGCCGATCTCAGTGAAAATGATTTGCGAGGATGGTCATACATTTATTCAAAAGGTATGCGAAGATCTGACTAGAATTTCTTCACAACATTAACCATATATCCCTTGCAGCATGATGTGCCCTCCAGCTGCGGATGCTCGCTGTGCTCTGAGTTTTCCGAAGCCTTAATCGATGTGCGTATGCAACCGGAAGGTCAGTCGCCGTTACTGAAATTACTCGGCAACCAAAACAACTAATAGATCGTCCACTTAATCTATGGTCTTTTCATTACTTTTAAGGATAAGAAGCATTAAAGAAATTAAATATAAACCTGTTCCTCATTTTCTTAACGCGGTTTTGCAATACAATGGCAGATTTGGGACTGTTATTATTATAACTCTGAATCTCAGAAATTAGCTGTTTTTACGAGCTATGGTCCTTCAGACTCTTAATTGGGGAATTGCATGCTGGGGCACCGCTTGTGATTTTCGCTTTTTGTTGTCATATTTTTGTCGTTTTGTTCTTGATTCTGGTATCTTTTTATCGAACTAATTATTACTTGGTTGGGAAAATCATTGTCTCTTAGGCGCTTCTTTATTTCTATTTTCGTCTCTTCATGGTATATGGGGTCCGACGTGTTTAGCATTAATTTAATTCAACTAAGTGCTGTATTTATTTGCATTCTTTTAATACAATACCATACAACAATAAATTGAATCAAAATTAATAATTCTTCCTAAAGCTGTCGGTTTCTTATACCAATTTAATTTTAATTTGTTGTCGATCTTGTTTATAAACGTGTACAATTTTCCGTGTTCCTTTACTTCGCTGGTAATTTTTTTTTTGTCAAATGAATTTAGTGTGTCCAAAGTATTTGCAATTTCGTATTTCCTTAATCTGCGTACTTACAGACGAGAACAGCGTTTCTAAGCAGTGAGAGAGAGCGAGAGGTTATAGTCGAGAAACACTTTTCGGCAGCGCTGTTTTAAAGGCAGGTACGCAGACAAATGAACAAAATATTATAAAATACCAGGAAGAAACTCTTAGTATTTCTAGAACGGGGTCACGAACAGATTAAAAAAAAAACTCTCATTGCCAAAACCTTCATTGCCAAAACCTTCATTGCCAAGCTGGAAAAGGACATGTTCAGCAATGGACAGAACCGGGCGCAGGAGCAGTACCAACTCTAACCAAATGTATGCCAGCAAAGATATGGTGTACAATCAGAGTCTCGCATCCATAAAGAACGAAGTAATTTCGAATCATTTCACCAGTCCTACAATTTGGTGGCAGCAGAAGTAGCTGCGGCAACCACCGCCACCACCCAGATGGTGGTTATTTCCATTTGGTCAGAACAGAATCACCAGCAGCAGCCGGTAAAGCGATCCTTGTCCTCGTTGTCGATCCAGGAAAGAATGTTGGACAAGTAATAGGGAGAAAAAGAGTCGGTTGTGCATGGTCGACGGCGTTGGTGGTCATTGTGCGCAAATTAGCTATTCCAAAACGAAACTACAAGTCTGTGCGAATTGTCTTTCAAATATAATATTTGGTGAGTAGTCTTGGTGGTCTTGGCTCGGCTAGTTTGGCCCGATCGTTCCTATGTCAGCTATAAGATATAGTAGTCCGATTCGAACTGTTCCGACATATATGGAAATACTAATGGAAATATGTATAAATAATACTATCTGGAAAGTTTAATTCATATAGCTCCAAAAATGAGAGACTAGTTTGCATAGCGGCGGACAGATAGACATGTCTGGTGATGCTGATCAGGCATATATATACTTTATGGGATCGGGGATGCTACCTCCACAGCGTTGCAAACTTCGGTCAAAATTATAATACCCTCCAAGCGCATAGTGCTTGCACTTTGCATACAGATGTCCAAATCAATATATCTAAGTTATTTAGTAAGATAATAATATAACATAATTAAATCTAGCAAGGTAGAAGTCCCGCCTGTGTTAGCTTTATGCACTGGAGATCTCTCTGAACCTTTGTTCCCTGTAAGTTTCCGTATCTGGACATTCCGATGAGTCCCTACGAAAAAAGAGGCTTCAGCGCTGATTTACACACACATGTCAACTCACTCGACTTCGGACAAGTCGGAGAAATCGCCATATTCCAACGGTCGCTTGCACAGGCAGCATTTCTTCTTGGACTCTACAAAACATTCGTCGCAGTAAACCCCCTTACAGCCCGGTGTATCGCAGAAATGGGGAGTCGATCTGAAAATTGGATATCCTGGTTAAGGCCGCGGAGCTGTAGGAGCTACTCACGAGGTCAATGATGCGCCGCATATGGTGCAGCGGTACTCTTTCCGCCAGGAGCAGCATGAGCTGCATGAGCAGCACCTGTGTATATGAATATGGTTTCGCATGAGCAGACACAATAAGAAAGAAAGCAAACTTTGGGAAGCCGAAGTTTGTATACACCTGCAGTTAGCAATTATGACTTCACTAAGACCGATATCGATTAAATGAAAAAAAACGAGAAAGAAAGCTACCCTTGCAGTCTGCAATTGAATCATTGAAAATCTAACCATTTTAGTAATGTTCAAAAAAATATAGAATTTTGTAAATTTTACATTTTACATGTAGAATTTTACATTTTCATATAAATCGACCGATCGCTTCTATGGCAGCTATATGATATAGTGGTCCGATCTTAATGAAATTAAAACCGTAATTCTATAACCATACAAAACTGCTATGTGTGAAAATTAATAGAAATACGTTGGAAAACAGAGAAGTTAAAATTTTTTTTACATTAATTTCGCCATCATTCCTATGGCAGCTATAGGATATAGTAGTCCGATTTCGGTCGTTCCGACAAATATACTGTGTGCTAAAGAAATAAGACTATGCTGAAAATTTCAGCTCGATAGCTTAAAAACTGAGAGACTAGTTCGCGTAGAAACCGACAGACAGACTGACATGGCTAGATCGACTCGGCTGGTGATGCTGATCAAGAATATATAAACTTTATGGGTTCGGAGATGCCTCCTTCACTGCGTTGCAAACATCTGGTCAAAATTATATAACCCTCTGCAAGGGTATAAAAAACAAACAAGTAAAAAAGCTACAGTCGAATGTGCTGGACTCTGAGATACCCGGTACCCAATGAAATGTGTATCAAGCTAAATGACAAATCAATATTTCAGTGGCACGCCCAGTCGCCATGTGGGCTAGGCTGGGCTAAAGCGCGACTTCCCAAGACTCTTCAAATCGACTTTAAAAATAAAAGTTCTGAAAACAAAGTAGAAATTAAAAATAAAACAAAGAGTTTCATTTGGTGTCGCTCCAGTTCGAAATTAGCGTTTTAGTCTCAAATAACCACCTGCGGCGAGTCTGACTGCGAGTGCGATCGGGATGGAGATAGAAGAAAAGTGTATTAACTCCAAATATTTATCATCCGATGTCACTCTAATAAAGCGCGTATGCAAAAATGTATTTATTTCATATTTATTTAGGTTAGGTTAGGTTAACCCGGACGGCCCTCGCAGGGGCCTGCAGAGGCCAATATGGCCCTTAGTTGTTCGGATGGATGAGTGGACAATAGGTTAGTTATACGGTTTTGCTGATTTTCGAGGACGTTTTAAAATAAACTTGATCTGTGTGCAATAGATAGAAATATGGTCACCAAATTTGGAACATAGCTTATTTTACGTTTTTTATGATTTTTGAGGGCGGAGGAGGGCGTGGCAAAATTTTAAAACAAGCTTGATCTGCGTGCAACAGATTCAAATGTTGTCACCAAATTTGGTAACTCTAGCTTTTACAGTCTCTGAGATCTGTTGTTCCATACGGACAGATAGACAGACAGACGAACATGGCTAAAGTATATATACTTTATAGTCTGAGATTTCTCCATCTGCCTGTTATATACATTCTCGGTTGTCACTAACTTATAATATCCTTTTGTACTCTATGGGTACCGGGTGTACAAATGTTAAATATAATGAATGTCAACTGCAGTAAAGTTACTGTAGCTCTTATTTTTCCGTTTTCATCATTATACCATTGCAGAGGGTATTATAATTTTGCCATGATATTTGCAACGCAGTGAAGGAGGCATCTCCGATCCCATAAAGTATAGTATATATATTCTTGATATGCATCACCCGCCGAGTCGAGTAGCCGTGTCCGTCTGTCTGTCGGTTTCTCCGCGAACTAGTCTCTCAGTTTTAAGCTATTAATTTTCAGCATAGTCTTATTTCTTTAGCACTCAGTATATATGTCGGAACGGCCGAAATCGGACTACTATATCTTATAGCTGCCATAGGAAGTACAATCATAACCTTGATATTATGGTTTACTAAAATAAAATTGCAAATCATCGGCGTATAATTGGAGGTTCAGACAGAATATTTGGTAAGTTATACAAAGAAAACAGTAATGGCCCTAACACAAATCCCTGGAGAACACTGGTAGTCATTCCAATGCTCGGATGCTCATCAAAACAAGTAAGAAAGCTACAGTCGACTGTGCTCGACTGTGAGATACCCGGTATCTAAACGTTTGCGCTTCACACTAAAAGGCAATTTAAAAATGTACATACACTACATTGTTCATACATACATTGGCGCCATTATATCGCAAGGCTCGAATGCGCCACCTGTCGGCTACAGCTTGCAACACCAGTGCCTTAGGGCGGTGTGTTAAAATTCTAACCTTATTGCTAATATCTCCCATGTTTATCATCCGATTTTACTGAAATTTTTAGGAAACGTCCATTTTATTTTATTTATCTATTGTATCTATTAACGTTAACTCGAAAATAACGAGTATAGCTTAATAACGTTTTTTATGATTTATGAGGGCGCAAGTGGGCGTGGCCAAATTTTAAAACAAACTTGATCTGCGTGCAACAGATTCCAATGTTGTCACCAAATTTGGTAACTCTAGCTCTTATAGTCTCTGAGATCTGTTGTTTCACACGGACAGAGAGACGGACAGACGGACATGGCTAAATTGACTCGGCTGGTGACGCTGATCAAGAATATATATACTTTATAGGGTCGGAGATTTCTCCTTCTGCCTGTTACATACATTCTCGGTTGGCACTAACTTATAATACCCTTGTACCCTATGGGTACCGGGTATAAATAGCAAGGGCATAAAAATCGAACCTTACCAAGAAAGCTTTCCCCTCACCCAGGTGATCCATCTGATGTGCTCCAGGTTCCCCTTGTGGATATATTCATTTCGCACCTTGCGACGAGCAAACTTAAAAATGCTAGCTGAGCAGAATTGATTAGAACCAAGGTAAGTGTACTCCTCTTCAATTTCCTACCTCGCGTCTCGTTGATCTTTTTATATAAAAACATGGCTCTCTCGGTGGCCCTTTTTGGGTAGAAATACGTCATGATGCGATGGCGGGTGCGCAGGACATACGGCTCGGACACCAGGATGACCCAAGCCAGCAGACAGAGCACCAATATCTGAATGTACCGTGAATAGTCAGGTTCAATTGGAAGCGGGAGGCATGGATTACTGTCGATCGTGCCCTTCTGCGTCAGGGGTCGAAATGCGCCTGCAATTCCTCTCATGAAGTCGGCTACGAATCCCCCACCCTTGATCTCCAGGTCAATGTAGGCGGGAACCTCCAAGCCGTTCTCTTGGTGACCGTAGTAGGACATCGTGGCCAGCAGCCAGAAAAGGCCATAGTCCAGGAAGCAGATTGCAAAAACTTGTAGACAAGTGGTTACCATGAAGAAGGCATTCTCCACAATGGATAGGAACTCAAACAACGTCAGGCGCAGACTAGTAAGCTGTAATGATATCAGATATTTATTAATAATGCATTTAAAGGTAAGGTAATATGATATAGGGAAGGGGGACATAGAAAAGAGATAACTCACAAATAATCCCCAATCTAAAAAATGGAATACGTCCGGGAGATATGTAGGTCGGTGGTCCATTAGAATATCAATAATTCCAAGTTTAATAGTTATAAAATTTCGTACAAATGCGTACCTAAAACCGCGATAATTTCCAACAAGTTGTGCACCGGTCAAAGTCCTCCAATATCGCCTATGTCATTCGAAATCAATAGTTTTTGCTATTCGCTCCACAATTTCTTAATTTTTATAGACTGGCTGGGTATTAATTTAAAAACCTCATAAAGTATAAAGACGAGTCGACATAGCCATTTCCATTTAAGCCATATAAGTTTGTGCAACCGAGAATGTATGTAACAGGAGAAATCTCCGACCCTATAAAGTATATATATTCTTGATCAGCGTCAGCAGCCGAGTTGATTTAGCCATGTCCGTCTGTCCGTCCGTCCGTCCATCTCAGAATGCACAATTCTAACATGATTTTCATAAGATTTAACCCAAATTCTTGAGAAAACGTTTTCGGTGGAGGAAGTGGGTCATGGCTAAATGTACTCGGCTGATCAAGAATACATATACTTTATGTGGTCAAAAATGGCACTTTCTTCCAGTTACATACATTCTCGGCTTGCATGCAATTATAATACTCTTGTACCATATGGGTACCAGGTATAAAATAAACGGGTGCTGCTCAATAGCCTGCTTTCCGCCCTGTTTAATTATTTTGCATTAATTTGTGTATAATTAAAATTAGCCATGTACATGTGTCCTTTAATTTCACCCACAATGCTTTGGGCACCGGGTATCTCACAGTCTTTCATTTTCGACTACAGTTTCCTACTTGTTACTCGTTGGACATTGTATCCTGGCAATATATTTAATAATGGTTTACCTAACCTGTATGTACTTGGCCTTTTCAAGTCGATGCAGGGGCAGCAACGGCTTATATCCGTGCTTCTCGTACCGCTTGCCGATAAGATACAATCTGTTGGTTATGAAATTATTTTGAAATTGCCGGCTGTTCATATACCGAAGGTAAAAGATGATGGCTCTGATGGAAACAAGTAGAACATAAAGTATACTGAATTAATAAGACGGTAGAGCGCCTACTTAATAAGCACTGTAACCACCATGATCCCGCAGAGAATATCCACAAAGCTACGAAGAACAATGAACGGCGATAGTCGCTGGTTAATATCCTGAATTATCTCCTCACCCACGTCCGACAAATTTTTCGTGGAATTAGTGTCGAAAAAAAAGTTGTGCTCAAAGGTTATATTAGCGTCGAACATTTGCTCTATGTGCCGCACAAATTCGTGGTAACCTATTGGAAAGAAAACAATTGCCCAAAGATATAAGGTTTTGCAAAGATATAGGGTTTAAGTTATGTCGATATCTTACGCTGAAAAATTTGGTCCAGTAGGTTCCAGCTGACATCCCAATACCCGCTGCAAAAGACGTCGATGAGCTTGGCAGGGTAGCACAAAGCCAAGAACAACTTTGTGGCATGACAGAACACCTTGAAGGCGCCCAACTTCTCCTGGCATCTGACCATAGCTTGGCGAGCAGTTGACTTACAGCGCTCCCACGGAGTACCCATCTCAGTGTTGCACAGGTCCACGACGGATCTTAACCAGGCCCCACAGTTTTTGAGAGTGTCAACTGAAAGAAGCAACAAGTATTTATATATTTATACCCTTGCTGGGTATTATAATTTTAGGTCAAATCGGTTTGGCAAAAGCTAGCCTGCAAAAAAAAAAGTATTTAAGAAGTAGTACTGTTGTAGTCGGTAGTAGTACTGTTGTAGTACTGTACTGTAGTTACTGTTTTTATGTTATGTTAGGGAACAAGGGTATTATAATCCAATCGAAAATGTATGTAACGGGGAGAAAGTATATATAGTATTCTTAATTATCATCAGGAGGGTAGATCTAGCCATGTCCGTCTGTCCCCTACACCCAAAAAAATTCAGATCGATAGATATCTTCAATCTACGTCTCAATACCTTTCGTTTAATGCATGTATGTATGTGATATTCATTTATGTACATGTTTATTTAAATGTCATATCCCAGTCGGACCTTGTAGAATGGGTTGTACAACAGAACGCATCTGCCGCTAGCTCAGAAAGCTACAGTTGAGTCTGACCGACTGTGAGACACCCGGTACCCAAATTATTGTGGGTTAAGTTAAATAAGACATGAATATGGTAACAAATGTTGAGAAATGACGACAAAAGTTGCTAGAAACATGCTGAGCAACACCCAACAAGTATGGAAGCTACAGTCGACTGTGCTCGAATGTAAGATACCCGGTACCTAAACGTTTGCGCTTCACTAGACTAAATAGTCTACTTCGATACTTCTTAAAATAAATCGCATCTCGAATTAGCTCCCGACCTAAACAATTTAATGTCATACTTAAATATGAATGATACATTTTATAGGAAAACATAAAAACCCGCTTGAAAATGATTTATGTTATTTTTTGTCATTTCTTCTGCAGTTGGCTCCATTATATCGCACGGCCAAGGCTGCTCACCTGCTCACCTGCAGAAGAAATGACAAAAGAATAACATAATTAATTTTTTGACGCCCATCGAGCAGGTTTTTATGACATTAAATTATTTAGGTCGGGAGCTATTTCGAGAGGCGATTTATTTGAAAAAGTTTGGATACTTTGGTTGGATACACAAACGTTTAGGTACCGGGTATCTCACAGTCGAGCACAGTCGATATAGCTTTCTTACTTGTTTTTTTATACCTTCGGTTCTGTGCAATTATCGCTTCTTTTAGAACGCATAAATATGAGTTCTATCCGAAACCAGCATTTATTGTTGGTTTTTATTCTTTCTCTTTAATATCAGTGCGATCCTCGCTTCTCTTAGAACGTATAAAGATGCTTTATTTCGGAAACCAGCATTTGAAAATAAAAGAATAGAAAGAAAAGAAACTCGCAAACAAATATGACGAAAATATAATGAAAAACACGCGCTTGGGTTATTCATTCTCTTTTGTTACTTGCTTTAGTTGCATTGAGAAGTTTGCTTGACGCAGTTGTGAAATTCATTTTAATAAGTATGCAAGGCAAGAAAAAAATATTATTACAGATAATTCATTTCAGTTTCAGATATCAGGTAAGTCATTGCCCTAATAAAATAAAAAATACGAGGTGTGTTCAAACAGTATCGCAAATTTTGTGTTTTTTCAATAATTATTTATTTATTCATGAATATTTAGTTTGTCCCCTTCAAAGTAATCCCCATGAGATATTATACACTTGTGCCAACGGTATTTTCAATCTTCGAAGCACTTCAAAAAATCGTTTTTTTAAATCTTGTTCAGCTTCGATGCCGTCTTTATCTAGTCAAGCCCTTACCCTGTGGCAAGAACTCATGATGCACCACGCCCTTGCAATCGAAGAAAACTGTCAGCAAAACTTTCACATTCGAACGAACTTGGCGCGCTTTTTTCGGTCTTGGTTCATATCTTCTCAGCCTTCTGAGAACATTTTGTACCACCGATAAACGTTGCTTCGGTCCAGTCAACATTCAGAATGCATCCGCGCACTTAATTTCGTTTTTCACACAAAATTTGATACAGGTTCTTTGATCCATTTTTGTTGAATAGGTAAAAATCGAATCGATCCAAAGCACGTGCAAGCAAAGAAGCTGTCAACAATTAAGTTAACATTCAGAATGGCCGAGCTTGTCGGCATAAGTGAGAGACATGAGTACCAACATAACGCCACAAAGAAATCGAAATTCGAATATACGTAATCCGCGAACATTCAAAATTCGCGATATTTTTCTGGTATGTATACGTAAATATATCAAATATAATATTTTTCATTTCAGATTTCGTTTTTTTATAGGTCATAATATCATAACATTTTTATTTCGGTGTTTCTAAATATATTTTTATACCCGGTACCCATAGGGTACAAGGGTATTATAAGTTTGTGCCAACCAAGAATGTATGTAACAGGCAGAAGGAGGCATCTCCGACCCCATAAAATATATATATTCTTGATCAGTATCACCAGCCGAGTTCATTTAGCCATGCCCGTCTGTCCGTCTGTCCGTCCGTGTGAAACAACAGATCTCAGAGACTATAAGAGCTAGAGTTACCAAATTTGGTGACAACATTGGAATCTATTGCACGCAGATCAAGTTTGTTTTAAAATTTGGCCACGCTCACTTCCGCCATCAAAAATCATAAAAAACGTTAAATAAGCTATTCTCGTTTTTTTCGGGTAAAAGTTAATAAATACAAAAAATGAATAAAATAGAGCGGACGTTTCCTGAAAATTTCAGTAAAATCGGATGATAAACATGAGAGATATTAGCAATAAGGTTCGAATTTTAAAACCCCCCTTAAGGCGCTGCTGTTGCAAGCTGAAGCCGACAGGTGGCGAATTCGAGCCTTGGCCGTGCCATATAATGGCGCCAATGTATGTATGAACAATGTAGTGTATGTACATTTTTAAATTGCCTTTTAGTGTAAAGCGCAAACGTTTAGGTACCGGGTATCTCACAGTCGAGCACAGTCGACTGTAGCTTTCTTACTTGTTATTATTGTTTTAATGAGTATTAATGCAATCTCACTGAACGGTTCTTTATGTATTCTACAAATGTGTTCTTAATTGCTTCCTTCATAACAGTTCAATAACTGTTATTAATGTGTTATTTTGAAGCGGTATTTTGCATGAAAGATATATTCTTACAGAACCGTTTTTTATGTCTGCTGCAGATGGGTTATATAACGCTTCTTTTAGAAACTAAAATTAAAAGCGAAAGATTGGCGAAGTGTAATATACGTTATTTATATGTTGCGAAAGAACTGTTGCAGCATACAAAAACAAAAATCTGTTGTTTTCGTGTTTCACCCCATATAAATCTGAAAGGAAGACCGCAACATATTGAGAATGCATTCTTTACTCGCTGAGAACGCATAGAAATGTACTTGCTGGAAGCGGCCAGGTCCGACTGGGCAGACCCGAACAATTTGCTTCTCTGCTGCTGCGAGAACCGAGCAATTGTGTACAGGCTACTTGGTAGCTTCTCTGCCGAAGCGGCACCCAAAAATATATTTGTATATAGTATATAGGACTCTGCCGACCCCTGTTTTAAACCAATTGATATATTAAAAAAATTAAAATATACCTTTTGTTTGATACATCACACGTCGTTCAATTACTACGTGTAATAACAAGAAAGGAAGCTAAATTCGAAAAGCCGAAGTTTTTATACCCTTGCAGTCTGCAATTGGATCATTGAAAATCGATCAATTTTGGTAAAATTGAAAAAATATCGAAGTTTGTATTTTTGTATAAATTTTACCTACACCTTTTACATGTACAATTTTACAATTTCATATAAATCGACCGATCGCCTCCATGGCAGCTACCTTAATAAAATGACGACCGTAATTCTGGAACCTATACCTCTATGGCTTTATCTCAAAACTTATACAAAATCGTTGGAAAGCAGAGAATTTTTTTCTATTAAACTTCCGATTATTTTAATGGCAATTCTATTCAAGATATATAGTTGTCCGATTCCGTTCAGACATATATAGTAACTGCAATAGAATGAAGACTATCTGCAAATTTCATTCTGAAAGTTCAAAAACTGAGAGACCAGTTTGCGTAAAACCGGACAGGCGGGCGGTCACACGGACACGACTAGATCGACTTGTATGGTGATGCTGATCAAGAATATATATACTTTATGGGGTCGGATACGACTCCTTTTGCCTGTTACATACATTCAAGCTTAGCAGTAAGTTATAATACATTTACACTCTACCGGTACCTGGTGTCAATTTTATGCATTTATGGTAATATTCCTCATGCTGAAATTTTTGTCCAGAATATTCCCTTAAATACAAAATACCAATTAGTAAAGTTTCATGCTGATATCTCTTTAACTGAGCGAGTTACTAATTTTGGTCGCCTGGAACCTCTTAAATCGTCTCGTTTGTTACTCACTGACAGCGATAAGGTGCTCCTGGATGCGCAGGAGAACAGACATGATTTGATCGAGCACACTATTCACTTCTTGCAGCATTAAGTCCACTGCCACCTGAATGGCGTGCACCGGTTCAAGAATCACGTCGAGCATTTGGCCAAGGGCCTGGCGCAGCAGCTCCTGAGCGCAAGCTAGGCTGCGAAGCATCACCTTTAGGTTGCCCAGAATGTTTGCCGCAGGCCCAACCGCGACCAGGACTAAAGCGAGACTGACGAGGAAGGCCCTACCGCGGGAACTGCATAGTGACGGTATGGTCAGGGCCAGGATGCATCTGTTGGCGGAGAAATAGTTACTTCGATATATTCCGTGTAAAGATTGAATAGCTTACCTTGCAGGCCGCCAGTACATGAGCGTCAGAACAAGCACTAACGGACACACAAAGCTCAGCTGGATGCGAACGTCCCGGCGACTCAAATCCCAGTCCCACCAATACCAGCAGACAGCTAAGACGATCCCAGTCAGGTATCCAAAGAGCACGAAGGGCCCCACCAACTTGAACGTCCACATGACGCTTTCTTTTATTTTTCTTAATTTCTTTTAATTTTCCTATATCTACGCTGACATTTTATACAGTCGGTTACTTACATGAATCCCGAAATTAGCTGTATAATTTGTAATCTTTTTCGGTCACATTAATCGGTCTATAATCGAGTCCTTCTTCTCCGTTTTCTATACCCTTGTAGAAGCTATGTATTATGATGTTAGTCAGAAGTTTGCAACGCAGAGACATGCGAATCATTATAACCGACACCCATAAGGTACAATGGTATTATAAGTTAGTGCCGATCGAGAATGTATGTTATAGGCAGAATTAAGAAATCTCCGACCCTATAAAGTGTATATATTCTTGATCAGCATCACCAGTCGAGTCGGTTTAGCCATGTCCGTCTGTCTGTCTGTCCGTCTGACCGTCTGTCTGTCCGTGTGAAACAACAGATCTCAGAGACTATAAGAGGTGGAGATACCAAATTTGGTGACAACATTTGAATCTGTTGCACGCAGATCAAGTTTGTTGTTTAAAGTTGTTTAAAATTTGGCCACGCCCACTTCCGCCTCCGAAAATCATGAAAAACGTGCAACTAAGGTATGGTCGTGATTTTTGGTCTAAAGTAAATAGCTATGAAACGAATACATTTGTGCGGATGTCCTCTGAAAATTTGAGTAAAATCGGATGATAAACATGCTTCTTCTTCTTCTGTCTTGACACAGTCAATGCGTGTCGCTCAAAATGTTTCTAACAACATTAGCCTGTTTTGGGTGTTGCTCAAAATGCTCCTAGCAACATTTGTCGATTTTAGGTGTTGCTCAACATGTTCCTAGCTACATTTGTCAACATTTTCATTAATCCATGCTTATGCGCTATTTAATTTCACCAATATTTTGGGTCCCGGGTATAATTTAGTAAATGCTTACAAGTCGGCGATTTGGTTCAGGCACTTACATATATTAATTTTGTAGCACGTCAAATGTCCACGAGCGAATCCACTTATTGTGAATAGATTCTTTTTGATTCGATTCCGATTAAAATTGATTTAATCGAAAAAAATTTGTCTTAAAACAAAGAAGGCGTTATATATGTAAGTAGTATACATCAAATTTATAAGACATCTAAAAATGTCTCATTAATAGCCTAATTGCACTAACAAGAGTTACCTTTCGATGTAGGAGTTAACTCAACAACGCAGAGCGAACGCTTAGACCGGACAAACTCGAGTTTGAAGTTTTGTAAGTATACTCATACAAATTTCTTCCAATATTTTGGAAATCACGCCTTTAAATGGGCCAAGCTTTGAAAATGAGAAAAAAAATCATGTTGTTAAAGAAAACGCCTTTAGATATAGAAAACTTTTCTTAAAACAAAATTTCAAGAAAAAAATTATCTTGAATTAAATAAAAAAAGTAGCAATTATAAGGTCAAGTGCATGTGCCTATTCTGCTGACATGAAGAAGTCGGATTGGGCAACGTTCCCAGTTCCGCATAGATTATCATACACCAGTGTTGCCAGTTTAGCCTATTTCAGGCTAGATCTAGCCTATTTTTAAATGATCTAGCCTATAAAATTTGTAAATAGCCTATATCCATAAATCTAGCATATTTTTTAAAATAATTTAGCATATTTTTTTAATGTATTTGTGACCAACGAAAAATTTTATTTTTGGTGTTCAATGTTTTGCTGGTTCTTTTTTGCCGATTGTTACGTGAACTTTATTCATATGATCGTGCTTTCTGATCGATAGATTTTTTGGATGGTGCGATATGTTATGGCATTATGTTATGTGATCTCTAATAATTAATTGTGAAATAAAAGTGAATCGAAGCGTACGTTAATATGCCGAAAGTCATTTACAAACAATTATTTCGCGATGCTTGGTTGGAAAACAGTGAGTGGCTCCGGAAAATGCCAGCTGATCCAGCCAAGGCATTTTGTTGCTATTGTAAATGCTCAGTAGCAGCTAAGGTATACGACATACGGCAACATGCGGTGTCCGAAAATCACATTTCGACAATGGGCGCAATTGGTCAAACACAAAAACTAAGTTTTCCTTCCAAATGCTGGAAGACAGAGGAGCAGGAAGCTGCGCTATGTTTGTATATGGCTGAGCACACGGCAATATCACCTGTGGACCACTTGTCGAAATTGTGTGTGAAACAATTTAAAGCGTGCAGTGCAGCCGCACAAATATAGCTTGGACGGACGAAGTGCACGCAGATTATAAACAATGTGTTGGCAGTGCACTTCATGGAAGACTTATTGATGGATATTGGATCATCGAAATATAGTTTGCTTCTGGATGAGTCAACCGACATCAGTGTGACGAAATTGATTGGTAAATATAACATTATTTTGCTTTATAATTTGTTAAAATATATTTGTATGTGTTCATAAATTAATTGCCTTCGTTCTATATATGTGCATTTTACAACTTTTAAGGAACCGTTATAAATTACTTCAGTGTAAGAAAGCAAAGTATGGTGTCTACTTTCCTGAGTTTAGTTAGTATCGAGTCCGGAGATGCTATTTCCATAGCAGACCATTTGAAGCAAGAGTTACAGAAAAAAAATTTAAACATTTCAAATATGATTGGGCTTTGAACCGACAACGCCAATGTGATGACAGGATCCAAAAAGAGCGTATACACTGAATTAAAAAAAAGTGTGCCTACTTTAATATTAATTAAGTGTGTATGTCACTCTATACAATTGGCTGTAAATCAGGCGTGCAAAGGTAGTATGCCGGAAGCTTTGGAATTTCTTGTGGCGGATACCTATTCCTGGTTTGCGAAAAGTTTGCAACGCCAAATGAACTACAAAAAAAAATATATATGTATAAATAATGGTCAGGTATATATCAGAGATCTGCAAAGAGTAATAAGTTATCGGGTAGTATCCGATAATTTACTCGTATCGTATATGAACGGCTCGTTCGGATCAGCTGATTGGAATGATCGTTGAGCACATGATACAACTATAGAAGGTAGTCCCGTCGGTTCTTCGCTATGATAATAATGAGTGCGAGTGAGAGGGTCTCGCTCAGTAAGTGCGAGCGAGTCGACAATTGAGTGTGTGGATTTACCCATAGTACAATTATAGAAGGTAATCCCGTCGGCTCGCGAAGCGCTCAGGTTCGGCTTCAGTGCGACTTCGCTTATTGACGCGCGAGCACGTCTGCGGACGAATTTTTGTCGGCATTAACCCTTATACGAAAACGACATTTTGCATTTTCGTAAACAATTGAATGGTGTTAAATTTTTATTTTATGCAATTTTTTAATTAAATTTAAGAAACTAAGAAATGTGAGGAAACATTAATTAGATCAGTCGAAAACGCTAAAATAAATTTAGCTTTAAAAAACTTATATTTTAAGATTATATTTTAGAATTAAGAACGTAAACAAACGGCTGGCAATACAAAAACAAACACAACTTCTCTTGTCAAACTCAAAATTATAAAACATTAAACCATAAAAAAACTTTTAACTCTTGTTATTATAACACGCAACTTAAAGCCCCATACACCATCTAAGGGTAAATCCACACACTCAATTGTCGACTCGCTCGCACTTACTGAGCGAGACCCTCTCACTCGCACTCATTATTATCATAGCGAAGAACCGACGGGACTACCTTCTATAGTTGTATCATGGTTGAGCACCAGTGTTGCCAACTTTACAGTTCCAAAAAAAGCTGTTTTTAGTGGGAAGAAGATTAAAAAAAAGCTGAAAATTAAGAAAAAAAATCCGGAAATAAAGCTGAAAATGTGTAGTAAACATTTTTTCAAATATTTTCTATATTTTTTATAATATTATCAATTTCAAGGCAATTAGTGTCTTGATTTTGGTACGATTCCGATGTGCCAACTAATTTCATGTATTTTTGGGGTAGAATGTAATCAAAGCAGCATTTGTTTGACCTACGTAATCCATATCTGTAACAAAAGTATCGTCATTATTTAATGTAGAATACAAATTATATTATTTCTACCTAATGCACAAAATTGAGTTGAGCATATCGAGATTGATTCGATTTCTAATTTTTGTCTTAACCAAGTTAACTTGACTAAAGACTCGCTCAACTTCTGCATTAGACCACGGTAAGGACAGCAACGAGATAGCAAAACTTGCTAATTCCTCAAATTTGTTGTTGCCTCCGGAATCCTTATAAGTCAATACTTCTGCCCAAAACTTTTCGTTATTATTATTGTTGATCCAATTGACCAAATGAATACTATTGTATTGCGGCTCAATTTTTTCAATATGTTTGGCTTTGAAGTACTCCAAAACTGGCAAAATACTGTCTTTCTTCGTGCGCAAAATATTGTTGCACGAAAACAAGTTCATATTTTTTAAAACTTGGTAGTTATCCGGTAATCTAAAAAACAAATGAAAGTTTTTTGAATACATATTTCAATACTCATAAATAATTATTTACCTTTGTTTTAATTGTTTTATTAATTCGCTAATAAAATTTGCGCAAGTCAATCGAATTTCTTGTACTATATTCTGGTCTCTAATCTTCGCAATTGCCTTCTCAAATTCGTAGCCGTGCTTTAAGTCGTTTACGACGTGACTGTCGAAATTGTCCATTTCCAGGATGTCGATGCTAGATTCGTCAGGTATTATTCCTTTTTTTAGGGAATTAATAGCAATGATTAGCTCATTCAAGAGCTCAGTCGAATTGGTTTGGTTGCTTTGAAAGCATTTGTTGACCCTTTGCATCTCCCAAAGAATCGGCCGCAGAAAAACCAAATAAATATAATTTATGTCGTCAAACAAGTCTGCTAAAAATTGAGCCTTAAGGCACTTTTCATTTGACGCTGCTAAGGTGAAATGCAGTTTGAGCTCATGCCACTGATCCAAAATGCGGGAGACCGCCAATTCAATAGAGAGCCACCTTGTGTCAGACACTTTAGGGATTTTTAACGGAGCCTTTTGAAATACATAAAGAACTGTCAGCTAATTCAAACTTTTAAAGTTTTAAAGACGTGTACATAACA
>VNJZ01013311.1:0-12527 GCA_008042795.1 Drosophila asahinai
GAACTAGTCTCTCAGTTTTTGAGCTATCGAGCTGAAATTTTCAGCATAGTCTTATTTCTTTAGCACGCAGTATATATGTCGGAACGATCGAAATCGGACTACTATATCCTATAGCTGCCATAGGAATGATGGTGAAATTAATGTAAAAAAAATTTTAACTTCTCTGTTTTTCAACGTATTTCTATGAATTTTGAGATATAGCAGTTTTTTATGGTTCTAGAATTACGGTTTTCATTTCATTAAAATCGGACCACTATATCATATAGCTGCCATAGAAGCGATCGGTCGATTTATATGAAAATGTAAAATTCTACATGTAAAATGTAAAATGTACAAAATACGATGTTTTTTCAACATTACTTAAATGGGTCGATTTTCAATGATCCAATTGCAGACTGCAAGGGTATACCAACTTCGGTTTACCGAAGTTAGCTTTCTTTCTCGTTTAATGGGAATTAGGCTAAACTTTAAAGATTTATTGTGACTAAATTAAGAGCGTCCCCAACATAATTTTTATACCCAAATGTATGTTGAAGCACCCCCTATCTATGTTTTTTTTTAAATTTTTTGGAAGGGGCTCCATTAATAGAAAATTACCATATATTTTTCTTACCTTGTATACTTATTAAAATGAATTTCACAACTGCCTCAAGCATATTTTTTAATGCAACTGAAGCAAGTAAAAAGGATAACGAAAAAAATATTTGTTTGTGCGTTTCTTCCCTTTTTTATTCTATTATTTTCGTTTCAAATGCTGGTTTCCGAAATAATGAATCTTTTTACGTTCTAAGAGAAGCGACGATTGCACATATATTCCAAAATACAGCATATTTATGCGTTCTAATAAAAGCGACGTTTGCACTTATATGAAAGAGAAAGAGAATAAAAACAGCAACAAATTCTGGTTTCGAATAGAACGCATATTTATGCGTTTTAAGAAAAGCTACGATTGCACGGACCCGAAGCTATGTATAAAAAAAAGCCGACCGATCTCGCTCAATTTCTCTCTTCAACAATTATGTTGATGAATCATCGATAAACTGTTGATGAAATGTTGGTGAAATGTTGATGAAATTGTTGATCAATCATCGATGAAAGGATGATGAATCATCGATGAATCATTGATGAATTTGTCACTGATGACAGCCTAGGACATGCCCATGTTAACTTCATCAACAGTTTGTATGGAATTTCATCGATGAGGGGTTCTACAAGGTCCGACTGGGTAGTTCTATGTTACTTTTTGACTTTTACGTGTGTTAGTGGGCCTGGTTAAGATATCCACGACCCAAACCAATGAGCTAGCCGAGACATGGCTCAAGCCGATGGACCAGTGTTGGTCATAACACTCTCATTATATATTTTTTTGAAATCGATAGTTGGCAGCGCCATCGCGATCAACGCGACCATCTGTTGCTGCGGCTGTTATCGTTATCAGCTCGCATACACAACTCGATACTGACGTAACATCGGCGAGGTAAATTCCAATTAGAAACTCCCGTAAAACCGCCGTAAGATGATCCGGTTGAATGTCCTGCTAAGGAGTTCTCTGTCCTCCAACATGCTGCGCAGCCAGGTGCGACTTCTTCACGTGGGCGAGGCGAACATTTTGTCCAGCGAGGTGGACAAGCAGTCTGCCGAGTACAAGGTATAGGATAAGCATTTAAAGCTCAATGATTGCTAAAGTAGCTTCTTTCTCCCAGGAAAATGCCAAGGAGATGGGAAAGCTGGTCGAAGAGCTGCGCAGCGTCACCAGCCAGGTGCTGACGGGCGGCGGGCAAAAGGCGATCGAGCGGCACACCTCGCGGGGCAAACTGCTGGCCAGGGATCGCATAAATCTGCTCCTGGACAGGGGATCATCCTTTCTTGAGCTGAGCGCCCTGGCTGGGCACGAGTTGTATGGCGAGGAGGTGGTCAATTCTGGCGGTATTGTAACCGGAGTGGGTCGCGTTTGCGGGTATGTTTTATATACGTACATGTACATGCAAATGTAAATATGTATGTATCTACTTATACTAGGCTTAGTCCCGTTCTGATACCTCATAAAAGGAGTTCAGATGAAGATATTTTTTCATATTGATAATCTGAAGATTTACTTTATTCAATAATTGGCTACTGACCTTTTTATATATTCCGATAAAATGTCTCAGGACAATATTTATTTTTCCCAATTCATTTCATAAATTTCAGGACGGACTGCGTGGTAGTCGCCAACGATGCCACAGTAAAGGGCGGAAGCTACTATCCCATCACAGTGAAGAAGCATCTTCGTGCCCAGGAGATCGCTCTCGAAAATCGCTTGCCATGCATTTATCTCGTGGACTCAGGTGGTGCCAATCTCCCCCGCCAGGCAGAAGTTTTTCCGGACAAACTGCACTTTGGACGCATATTCTACAACCAGGCAAACATGTCGGCCCAGGGCATTCCACAGATCGCCGTGGTCATGGGCAGCTGCACGGCCGGAGGAGCATACGTGCCCGCCATGGCCGATGAGAGCGTAATAGTTAAGAAGCAGGGAACCATTTTCTTGGCTGGTCCGCCGCTGGTAAAGGCAGCCACCGGAGAGGAGGTGTCCGCCGAAAACCTTGGCGGAGCGGATCTGCACTGCAAGACTTCGGGCGTGACGGACCACTATGCCGTTGATGACGAGCATGCCTTGTACCTGGCCCGCCAGATTGTGAGCAACCTAAATCTTCCCAACACCAACGCCTACAACGACCAGCTGGTGCACTCCAGCCAATCGAACTTCCGAGAAGCTCATCCGCCAGTGTCCGTTGAAGCGCCGCGCTACGATCCTCGGGAGCTGTACGGCATTGTGGGCCCCAATCTCACCAAGAGCTTCGACGTGCGCGAAGTGATTGCCCGCATAGTGGACGGAAGTCGCTTTACGGAATTCAAGAAACTGTATGGGGAGACGTTGGTGTGCGGTTTCGCGAAGCTCTATGGCCACACCGTGGGCATAGTCGGAAACAACGGAGTCCTCTTCTCTGAGAGCGCCCTCAAGGGCGCCCACTTTATCCAGCTGTGTGCGCAGCGAAAGATTCCCCTGGTTTTCCTGCAAAACATTACGGGTAAGATAATGCTGGATGCCTGACTTACCCTGACTAACCCTATATCCCCCCTATCAGGCTTCATGGTCGGACGAGACGCCGAGGCCAATGGAATTGCGAAGAACGGAGCCAAGATGGTTACGGCCGTGGCATGTGCCAATGTGCCCAAGTTCACAGTCATAATTGGCGGATCCTACGGCGCCGGTAACTATGGAATGTGTGGACGTGCTTACTCGCCGCGGTTTCTCTACATGTGGCCAAACTCGCGCATCTCAGTTATGGGTGGTGCCCAAGCGGCCAATGTTCTGGCCCAGATCACGCAGGATCAGCGGAAGCGAGCCGGCAAGGAGTTCAGCGAGGAAGAGGCCCAGAAGCTAAAGGCTCCCATCATGGAGATGTTTGAGGCAGAGGGATCACCGTACTACAGTTCGGCTCGTCTGTGGGACGACGGCATTATCGATCCTGCCAACACACGTCAGGTCCTAGGCCTGAGCTTGAAAGCAGCCCTTAACAACGCAGGGCAGGACACCAAGTTTGGAGTTTTCCGCATGTAAATCTAATTTTCATGTCATGCCAAACGAACTCGGGGAGCAGGTGCATTTACAGGCATTTAATGCCAGCCTTTATGTCGAAACTGTTGCATTTATTAGCTTTAAGTAAACTGTTAACTAAATAATATTCAACTGAGTGTACAGCTATTATAGTACCACGTGAAGCATTATTCATAGTTTTATTCCAATCCTTTGTAAAGAATACTACAATTTAATTTTCTTCGTTTCGGCTTTCCGTTGGTTGTTTTGAACTTGGTTTTCCTTGTTGCGCTCAGCAAGTTATTCGGTTGAGTGCTCGCACATTGAGAGTCAGCAAATGAACTGAAATGTGAAGTGCTCAGCAAATACGCTGTTAAAACTTAAAACATAAATGCTCAGAACTAAAGTAATAGCCCTATTCCACTGCTACATTCTCGAGGATGGTCCATTCTTTTATAACCCTATTCCGCTGCAACATTCTGCTACATTCTCGAGGATGGTATTTTTCACAATGTGAAAAACGTTCTCGCTGTCCATAAATGAACCATTTTGTTTAAAATTTAACATTATTTAGTTCGGCACCATGCTACTGATAAAATTAAATAAAATTCTGAACAAAATAGTTCGCTTATGGACAGCAAGCTCCAAGCATGGATATTAATAAGTATTTAAATGGATCCTTGCGTCGCAGTCCCAATTCAAACGTAAACAAAGCCGAATCAGTATGTCGCCCAAGAATGTAGATGTTGCAGATTCCATCACCTACATTCAAGTTGTGAAAATGCACTATTAAACATCATAATGAATCAAAAAGGTCAGCAAAAACCAAGAGCAAAACGGAAACAGTAATAATTATGTTTATTAAGCGAAAAACATGTGGATCCTTTTTTAGCTCCGACTAGTTTAAACAAGTGAGAAAGCTATAGTCGAGTGTGACCGACTGTGAGATACCCGCTACCCAAAGCATCGTGCGTGAAATTAAATAGCACACGGACATGGAAAAAACAAAATGTTGACAAATGAAGTCAAATGATGCTAGGAACACGTTAAACAACGATAAAAAAAAAAAAAAATCTGCAGCTGCATTACGAATTAATACTGCGCCCGAAAGCACGCCACATTTTTTTTTTCGCCTACTGCCTTTGTCCGCTCAGAAGAAGCATACACAGAAATTTTTTTGTTTAATAACTTCATGTTTATCACCTGATTTGACTCAAAACGTCCGCGAATGCCTACTTATTTATTTTATCTATTTACTTAAAGTCAAAAATTACGACTAAAGCTTATATAAAGTTTTTTACGATTTTCGGGGGCGGAAGTGGGCGTGGCCAAATTTTAAAACAAACTTGATCTGCGTGCAGCAGATTCCTATGTTGTCACAAAATTTGTTTGCTCTAGCTCTCATAGTCTCTGAGATCTGTTGTTTCACACGGACAGTCAGACGGACAGACGGACTAAATGGACTCGGCTGGATATGCTGATCAAGAATATATACACTTTATGGGGTTGAAGATGCCTCCCTCTGCCTGGTACATATATTCTCGATTGGCACTAACTTATAATACCCTTGTACCCTATGGGTACCGGGTATAAAAATTTAAAACACTTTTCCCTGGTTTGCTAACATTTATTTATTGCAACGCTCTAGCTGAGACCGCTGTAGGAATTGAACATGAGATAGAAGACAGAATAATAACCAGGCAACTAATATACTAATATGGGTGCATTAATTTGATGCTTAAAGTTCTTTGAACTTAAAACGATTCATTAAACAATTTTGTAGTTAACATGATGTGTGATTGTGCAGGTCGCTCAAGGTCGTAGAAGGTATTTGGTGAGTAAATACTAATGCATATCGATTTACGTGGTCAGTAGTTGGTTTCTGGTAACGCTGCTAAACAATCACTCGACGACAAACATGAACATGGACTCACTTAAATGTATTCATTAAACTAATTTAAAGTTACTTTTAATTGTAGATTTCCGTTTAATAAGCGTTTCGAAAAAGTTGTACTACAAAATATGCTCATTCTGCGATCTGCGCGCTCCCTTCACGAGACTTACTTGATCTTGATTTTGTGCAGCTTCAGCTTGAAGCCCAAGACCTCGCTAAGCACACCCGAGAGGGCCGAAAGTATCACTACCTTGATGGTTGTGAATAGATATGGGTTGGCGCTGAGGCCAGAGATCTTAAATGGTGTTTCGAGCTCCTTTAACAGATCGGCCGCCAGCTTGAGCACGCTGTTGGACACCATCAGCTCCTCTTTCTTCTTGGGCTTCTGTTCGATCTGCAGGTACAGGTTGATCTGTTCGGTGATCAGCACGGACACGCTGCGGTACTTGTGCTGGATCTTCTGGCCCAGCGTCATGAAGCGCAGCAGGTAGATTCCAATGGTGATCGACCAGATGAGGGCCTCCAGGGTCAGGTGCGTGTGCAGGTGCACGGAGTCCTTAAGCCACTCGACGCTGAGGAAGGCCAGCAGCAGCAGAGTGACTATAAAGGCGGCGGACACGATGATATCCACAGACCGCTGCGGACCACGTTTCTGTAGAAGATTGATTAAAGATCTAACTCCATGATTGCTGTATTCAAGCCCACCTTTAGGTATGACCGCACGCTTAGCCAGGTCTTTATGTTGCGCACCTTGTTCAGCCGAAAGTGTGGAAGATTCGACTTACGTGCCCTCCGAGACGATGTTAAATGGGAAAAGAGTTTGGCATACAGGAATCGCTGCTTAAAGGTACGTTCGGCCACGGCGAATATGATGAACAGGATGAGGGTCAGGCAGAGGCGCTGAACAAAGCCCAGAGCCAGGACGGTGCGCTCCCACTGGGCCTCGCCGAATGCAAAGCCCAAGAGGTTGAAAAGCGACGATGAGGACTTCTCCCACAGAAGCTGTGGCATATACAAGTAGCTAATTTCGCTGGCCTTTTCCGCATCGCTCCCGAGAGTAATCTGCAAGCATTTCCATATTGAAAACATCTGATGTACATCTCTGCGTACAGTCCTACCTCGCACAGACGACAGAAAATGGGGATCAGGGTGAGCAGAAAGGAGAACACCACTCCAATGTACAGGTAATCATTGGTCTCTCCCATGGAGTCCACACGTTCAATTATACACGATGCGATTTCCAGAACCGATAACTGTGCCTTCTTCGCGTCGCGCTGATCCCAGATGGTGCAGCTAACTGGACAAAGTTAATGGAATATTAAAGTGTAACTCCACTGCAAAATTTTTTACAAATTGAACGTAGATTCCACTGCAACATCTTCATTCTTGGGCGACATGTGATCCGGCTTTGATTACAATTAGGACGGCGTCCATCATAGCGCGGCCGAAAACGGCTTTCTTTTGCGATACTTCTTCAAAGTTAACCGACCAATTCAAGGACCTATTAATATCCATGATTGGAGCTTTGAAATCGTTCTGAAGGAGCATCGCATTATGCAGTGTCGACCACGAAATGCTGCGCTGGATATAGTTTTCATTCATCTTTTTTCAAAAATGCATCATTTAAATAACAATACAAAATTAGAGAAGGGTTAGAAGAGTTTAGGGAGCGAACTTACGAAATATCGCTTAAGAATCGATATTTTTCGGATGGATGGACCGTCCATTTTGGATGGACCATCCTCCGTTAGGGAAAGACCCAGTGTTTAAAGAAAGGACCATCCTCGAATATGTAGCAGAATGTTGCAGTGGAACAGGGCTATTGATGTCCTCAGAAAACTGCAACTAGAATGGCACTCACTGCGATCAAGGCTGCTGTGGGGATTCAGTATGGTGGTTGGCGTTATGTCCAGCTCGCCTGGATCCTCATCGCTGCACGCCGCGTGCTTAAATCCGCCGTCCGAGTGGTCTAGGTCAGAGGTGTAACTGCAATCCTCGCTGTTGGTGGTCACCCCCAGCCAGTCGGTGGCCGAAGTAGTGCACTCCTGATTGCACGTCGAGGCCGGACTGGAAATGATGTCCGCCTCGTCGCATTCATCTGACTCTGCGCAACTGGTGGTGGATTCATTGCCTCGCGACTGTGCCATCTTTTCCGCTGGAGGAGCGCTGTTGCTGGAGCCGCTGTTCCCAGTGTTGAGACGCAGGCGCAGCTGACTGGCTTGGACAGGAACTGTAGGACTGGAGGACGCACTGGCTGCCGCATTGGGCAAGGGCGAGTGGTTGTTATCCTCGCCGCTGGAACTTTTTCCGTTCAGGCTCTCAAATCCATCGTCCTCGCCAATATTGCGACGCGACTGATAGCCGGGCTTGAGAGCCGCCCGGCTTTCTCCATCGACAACCGCTTCATCCTCCTCCTTGCCAGACCGACTGGAAGAGGGCTGCTCGGTGCGCTCGTAAGTGGCGTATATCTGGATAGGTGTATGCCAGTTGACGTTCCGCTTCTTGGGGCTTTCGGGGGTTTGCCTGTTGAGATCAAAGCGCTTCTGTTCCCTGTCTGCGGAAGGGGCAGCCGGCGGCTGGTTCAGTGCGCTAATGGTAGTGGTGGTGAGGTAGGTCTCCTCGCCGCTGCTCCGCTTGATGGCGACAGCCCGCGGCGGCGTTGTCGTCAGTACGGGGTCCGGTGCGACGGCGCTACTTACCGTTGTTGTGGGAGCCTGAACGACTGGCCTGGGAAGCACCTCAAGGCCACTACTGGTGGCGTTGCGTCTGGTTGGTATCGAGATGTTGCTGCTGCTGGGCTGAGAGAATTCAGCCTCCGGCTGGCGACTGCTGTAAGTTAATGTAAGAAAGGTTGCTTCAAACTATTCCACCCGGACTCACCGACTCACAAACTTCTTGCGCCGCCTCAATCGATGCTCCCGAACCGTGGCCTTGTCACCAAGGCTGCTGGTCATGGAGATTCGTCGCAGCTTGTTCTTGCTGCTGCTGCCGCCGGTTCCGCCTGTCGCCGTGTTGGTGGCTACGATTTGCGAGTGGATCAGACTGATCAGCAGGCTCAGGGCGCAGGGGATGAGCAGCGCACTCAGCAGGTCGGCATGCTCCTCTTGCTTGTCGACGTCTTCGGCCGCTGATCCGTCCTCGGGAAGAGTGGCATTCAGAGGCTTGTCGTAGACCAGCGTCTCAATTCGGCTGTTGCTGTTGCTGTGCAGGACGTAGATGGCCCAGTTGACCAGCTGGGTAAGGTAGAGAACCAGGATGAAGCCAAAGGCGTTGGGCGAGGTCTGTTTGACCCACCATTGGGCATACAGGGGCAGCAGCACATAGCGCAGAATGGCCAGACGGATCACGGTGAGCAACGACTGCTTGGGCTTGGCCTTGGGAAAGGTGGAACCTGCAGTTTGTGATTTTAAGGTAATTAAAATTGTTTATTTATTAACCAAGGATGGATATACCCACCGCGCACCAAGTCAACATCGATAAGCTCGGTCTTAAGCTTTGTGTTTTTTAAATTCACATTATTGAAGCCATCCAAGATCCTCTGTTCGACGGTCTTCTCCCATTCTTGCTTGTCATAGGTGCCGATTTTCTTTTGGTACCTGGTACATGTCCAAAGCCGAGAATTAGATAATACAGGGAACAATGAATTAAAGAATTAAAGTCTTGTCTCACCATGCAACAATTTCATCCAATTTCATAGTAATAATCACATAAAAGACGTCGAATTGTCGTGCAGCACCCTGCGAACGAACAAAGAAAACTTATACAGATGGGTGCGCGCAATCGCTTCTAATTTACAATGTGTTTGGGGCGTGATAGTACCACTGTCGTCGGCGGCTGCTCCGATATAACTGGCATATCAACCCACTGCGAGGGCTTTTTAAGAAATCGGGGTATGTCCCAAAGCTGCGCCAGGGCATTTTGTGCCCCACTTGCTACTGGGAAAACTGCTGGCAAACAGCTGCTCTGCATAACGGGTTTCTTTCCAGCCGCTTACTCGTTACCAGCTGACGGTCGACTTTCACCTTCGCCTTGCTGCACAAACCGCGCCCCCGCCACCACCCCCACCACGAACAGCGATAGCCATGTGGTGCATGCCAGGAGCTGCCAAGCCCCCGCTAATTGTGGAATCTCAATTCATTCAAATTGTTTGGATTTAAGCAAACAGAGCAGAAACAGAACACAAACAGCTGTTCTACGGAGAACGGGCGGGCACCGATGTTTACACACATGTGGAAACAGGGCACAGGTATACACACACAAACACAAAGATTGATCGGGAGCGGCGCGCCTCTTGGCCCATTCTGCAGTCCCCAAGGGTTCAAGGTGAGCCAAAATCAGATGAGAGGGACGCTTTCATTCATGGATGTGACGCGCGGTTGGGTTACCTTGAATTAAACAGCGACCGCTATCGATTTTTGTACGCACTGGGCGCGGGAGCTCCTTCTGTGTCCACTCTTGGCTCCTATTCTCGGAAGCCACGGTTCCCGTCCCTTCCCGTTGCTCACTGTCACTTATAATTTTGAATGCACTACAGACGCTGCTAGAGCGTTTTGCACTTGCATTTGGGGCCGAAAAGATTTGGTGCGCAGCAGAACGTTTGGTTGTTCTGTTTCCCTATCAAAAATTTTAAGTGTGAGTACAAGTGTGAGTGGTCGTGCTCACATTTCCGTATATTACGCTGCGCTCCGATACATCGATGGCTATGACAGCTGACTATCGATAGAAACACTTGCCTTTTAAATACCGGAAGAAAGTTTGGCTCGAAGTTAAAAAAAAGAAAATAACTACCACGTATTTTTATTTTATGAATTATTTTAAGTTTAAGTGCCTGGGGGCATCGTCTGTGTTGGCGGGTGTACCTGCACCGGAGTGGCTTGGCCATTCACTTGTGCCGCGGAGGTGGCGAAGCAGGCGTTGGTATGCCAGAGGAGCTGGAGCAGCGTGTCCTTAGTCGTAGCCAGTCGGACTTTCCCAGACTTTGCTTCTCGGGGTGACCGAATTCAGACAGAATTCTCTGTGTAAAGGGGAGGATAATAGGGATGCTCCCCAGTTCAGCAAGCGGTAAGCGGTGAGGACCTACCCCTGAGCGAATCCACAAGAAAGTAGTACATTTTTACAGAAAAAAGTCCCACTGGCTAGCAGCCCTGCTCTACAGCAGCACCTTGCACTGGCAGTAGGTAGAGGGGGACGTGATCTATACTTATATGTAAGTAGACCTCGGATTTTGCATATTTGCTTATTTTTAACGGATTTAGATTGATCAATTCTGCGTACACCAAAGTTTGTTTCATTGAAAATAGAGTTGAAAACTTGGTGCACAGTTTTCTTTTATTTGTGTGCTGGGATGGAATTTTCAATCTGTTAGCTCCAATGTTAACAAGCTGCTAGCATCCTAAAAGCTCGAAAAAAATCTGTTGAAAAATCAAAACGTGTTTTTTTTCTAAAGTTGACCGTCCAAAGTATCAAGTATCAACTCCAGAAATCCGTTGAAAAATAAATGTTTCGTGGATTTTGAGATTTTTTTTTTAAATTTGTTGCCCTATGTCTACTAGATTAAAGGTAAAGTGTACTTTACTAAATGTGATAACAGTCGGATTTAGCTATGAGAAAAAGCTAAGTTTTGTTAAATTAAAAAAATTAAGCTGAAGTAAGATACAAATTAACTAGTCCTAAAATTTAGGCAATAACCCAAAGCTAACAATTCCATTTTTAGGCCATTGGTTACCTAAATTTTAGGTAATAGGATGCCTAAAAATTATCTCTGCTCATAATAGTATATAGTATTTACGCTAAGCACAATTTGACAAAAATGTTAAGCTTCACAGACCACTCTACCGATCGGGAATTAGGCGAAATTTTAAAGATTGATTGTGACTAAACTAAAAGCGTCCTCAACATAATTTTTATACCCAAATGCACGTTGAAGCACCCCTATCTATGTATGTTTTTTTTTTTTTTAATTTTTTGGAAGGGGCCGAACTAACCAAAATTTACGCATTACCTAAATATATGGCATTTTTGACAATTTTAGGCAATAACTTCCTCGACTTCCGTTTTAGGTCAAATGGACTAATATTTTGGCAATTTGGCAGCTTTTTAGTCCATGAATTTTTCTGGGTGTACGAGGTCTGTTCAAAAATTATCGCGAATTTTGTGTTTTTTCAAAAATTATTTATTTATTCATAAATATCTATTTTGTCCCCTTCAAAGTAATCACTATGAGATATTATACACTTGTGCCAACGGTTTTTCCAATCTTCGAAGCACTTCAAAAAATCATTTATTTTTATGTTGTTCAGCTCCTCCTTCGATGCCGTCTTTATCTCGTCAAGCGTAGCGTAACGTCGTCCTTTCGTGGGCCTCTTCAGTTTAGCGAACAAGAAAAAGTCACAGGGGCTAGATCTTGGGAATATGTAGCTTCTCCGTATGCCACAGACAACATTCGGAATGCATCCGCGCACTTAATTTCGTTTTTCACACAAAATTTGATACAGGTTCGTTGATCCATTTTTTTGAATAGGAAAAATCGAAGACGATCCAAAACACGTGCAAGCAAAGCAGCTTTCAACAATTAAGTGAACATTCAAAATGGGCGAGCTTGTCGGCTTATATGAGAGACATGAGTACCAACATAACGCCACATAAACAAACTTCGTATGTCCTAATCGCGCTGCTGGACTTTCCACCAATACTCTGGAGCCTTGATGCCCACGCTCTTTGGCACTTGGCCACCGTTCCGCTGGCTTCGCTCTACTACGAGTGGGTACTACGACGAGGTGCTCCATGAACGTTTTAATCATGATTCGTTTCCCTTTCAGTTTCATGATTGAGGACTGTCGGACTCTGCGAAAGGAGAAGGCGGCGGCTGGTGGTTATGCGTTCTATAACTAGACTATTTAGAAATTTCGTCATATTTCAAGGTACTCGCTGCGTTTCATAAACACACATCATAGCATCTTTATTAAAAGAAAAAGAAAAAACATGACTACAATTTCTCCGCTACATTTGCCCGCACTGCGAAATCGTCACTGGCAGCTTGGGCTTGTTGTTGGG
>VNJZ01013320.1:0-14684 GCA_008042795.1 Drosophila asahinai
TTTAGACCAGTTTCCATTATATAAAAAGAATGCATTTTGGACAATTTTTAGGCAATAACTGCCTCGACTTCCGTTTTGAGTCAAATGGACAAAATTTTAGGCAATTTGGCAGCTTTTTAGTCCATGCATTTTTTTTGGGTGTACAAATTACCTGGGTGCCAGGACATAGCGACATCCCAGGTTATGAAAAAGCAGACGAGCTAGCCCGAGCAGGCTCGGCTGGCAGTGCAGAAATTAGATTCATGACCATTTCAGAATGATAGCCAACAAGGAATGGTCAAGAAAAAGTGAGGCTTTCAATAGTAATCGGACCAAGGAACTGATATCCAACAGCAAACGGGATATCAGCAGGATTACAGTAGTGTCGACCGGTCATTGGGCGATTGGAACGCATGCAATTAAGATGGAACTGCCATACAATGCAAGCTGCAGAAGCTGCATAGACACAACGGAACAGGAGACACCAGAGCATCTGCTCTGCAAGTGTCCAGCACTAAACAGTGTCCAGCACTCACTTCGGTGCCTACTTAAAGCAGGCAGGAGACTCACCACTACCTACATACCTACCTTTTGGTTTTCCCGCTAGTTTGGCGGGAAAACAGCTAAAAAAGCTAGATTTGAGATTGAGATTGTTGAGATTGTTGCTTACCTTTTGGTATACAACACATATCTTCGAAAATTAGCTTTTTCATCAAAATAAATAGCTATGATCCAATATAGCTAACTTCTTAGATGGATTTTTAAAATTAATTTTTTCCATTTGAGTTTTAAACAAAAACTTCTGATATCACTCAAAACCACCTGTAAAATGCATTATAACTAAAGAACGAGAGTTCCCCCATTGGATATCCTTGTTTATTTTATTCGGCGGCATTTTTTTTGTCGACCAGTGTTATTATAACTGCAAGGGTATATAAACTTCGCCGAAGAAAGATTAGTTCTTTTTTTATCTTAGGAAGAAATATTTCAGTAAATAATATTACCTACCTTGTTATTTTTAACAATACCTCATAAAATATTTATCATTAGAACTAATCAGCAATCGTTTATTAATTAGTAATCGTTCTCAGGTAGGTCAACAACACTTATAACGAAGTAAATGGATGTGCAAATGCGAAGTATACAGATATCAAAACATGGGTTATTTAACCCATTAAGAGTATCAGCTCTTCAGCCCTACAGCTCTTTCAAGTATAGTAACGACCAACTCACTATTTTGAGCTGACTTTGCATATTATGTGGAGATAAAAGTGGCGTACCAGCAAATGTCTCGCTTGCAACACCCACTTGCACTCTCTCACTGCAACCAATGCATCGATACATGCAAGTGCCTTCAAATTGTCCCTTAGGCCAACTCTAAAAGAGGAGGCAGTGCTTATGGACCCGAACGACAATTGTTACTAGCTAAATTAAATTTTGTCTTCCCAGTTACGTGAGGGCAATACCAAATAGTCGTTAGCAGCATCAGAAAACAAAAGCATTGGAAACCTGAAATGGAAAGCTGTCGGCTTACCTGTCAATGTGCGAAAATATCCCCAGAGCAACATGAAATAAGTTTTTGTGTAAATAGTAAGTTAATATCCATAAACCAGAAGTTAGAGGCAAATCTTAATGGTCCCTATTTTTTTTAGATATTTACGTCTGCATTACGATTCAAGTTTACAATTTCAGTTTCAATTTCATCAAGTAATGTTCCGTCATCGTATTGCCAGTCAACTCATCAATGTCATTGATACTGTTGAATGGAAGATCGAACTCGGAATAAAGCTATAGAAATATACATATACATATATACATGTGCACATTTCATAAAATGTAGTTGCTTTTCCACTGTGTGTGTAGTTCCAATAATATTATCATTGCAGATGCATGCACAAGTTTTCCATTCCCTAAACCACATAAACCACACTTGAAATGTAATTGCTTGAATGGAAAGGAAATTCCTTTGTCAAATTAATATGGCTAATTATTACGCATCTCGGGGTCTAGCGGAGTTAAAAAAATCATCGACCCGTTTTACAGGGACACTTTTTATACCCGGTTACGAGGGTATTATTATTTAATACTAAACGAAAGTGAAGAAAACTTCAGAAGAACCACTTGATTTTAAATACATTTCCAAAGCTGCAGACTTGAATATCTGTGAAACTAAATATAAATTTGAATTAAACAAAATGATTCACTTCAGCCCAAATTTTTCTTTGAAAATCCACAATAAATCTTATTTTCAGCTGATTTCTGGTGTTGTAGGCTTGCTTGATAAGTTCAGAAATTGGTGCATTGGTGCAGTCAACATAGAAGAAAAAGAGGCATACACATATACTTTATTGCTTAATAAAATCATCCGATTTTAGTTAGATATTTTTTGAATTTTACTAAAATGGATCGATTTTCAATGATCCAATTGCAGACTGCAAGGGTATACAAACTTCGGTTTTATCCGATCCCCCTCCACACAGACAGGCGCTCGGAGCTTTATTCCAGACAGGCGAAAGGAACTGCCATCCCACCCAATTGTCGTGGTCCTCGTACAGACTCGAACCTCGCGAGAGACCTGCGCAGTTAAGGTTGTTTACATTAAATATTTCAGAAATGGTCTGCACTTTTATAGAGAAGTTTTTATAATAATATTCCTTTTTTGTTCTAACGAGAAAATTATGATTGAGAAGATTAGGAGTTAATATTTAAAATGTAAAAGGGTCTTTAATGCCAATTCTTCCGCTTATGATACTGCCAGTCTGTGAAGTTAGTGACTTTGAAAGAATATTAGGAAAACTATATATCATACTAGCAACCGCATAGCGGCTTCGCTCGCGGTAAAACTAATATACACTGAGAAAAGTATACTAAGTTTGGGCAGTTTTTTATATCCTTTATGATTGACTTAAATCACATTATACTAGATTACACTCAAAATTCTCCAAGCCTGTTGATGCGAAATTCTGGTAGAGTTGAATCCCCAGATCAAGAAAATTGCTTTTAATTTTTATACCCGGTACCCATAGGGTACAAGCACTAAGCAAGATATATATAGAGGCGTCAAACAGCAGAAAAAGTGCTATCAACCAAACGGCTGAGCCTGGAACCCCAGAGCATCCGAACGAAATGTCTAGAACCCCGAGCGTGTTCGGCTGTTTTGAGATCGAAGCCTTCGTTCGAAACCAAGCACAACAAGAAACCGATTTTCAGACGCATATCGATTGCGGAACGATGAGGCACGGCCGCGTTTTTACGCGCTGTGCTCTCGTTTCTGTGTATGTGTGTATATGTGTACAAACGCTCGCACGTTTGTATGCGTGTGCAAAAGACACTGTTGCCGAGTTCCTTTGTTATGTTTTTGATCCTGGGTTGTCTGCGGCCACAGCAAGCGGCGCCGCGACGGCTCATTTACTTATGGCGTCACGACAATGTGACAAGTTTTCAGATTGAAAATTAGTTTTATAATCGACCATCACTTTTTAATGCCCTATGACCCAAACAAAAATCAATTATATTAATAGACTTAATATACAGTGCTGAACTTAAGCATTGGCACAGTTGCAAATGTCAACTTTAATCGTATGCAGCTATTAAATGATTCAATTGTTTTGAATATAGTTGAATTAAACATTTGTGTATTCATTGACACTTTTATTGAATACTTTTTTTTAACGTCCTTAAAACTATTAAGACTTAAACAAAAAATGAACTTAATGCAATGTCTTTTTTTCCTGGAAAAGAACGCTTCAGGGTCTTCCGTTGGCTTCTCCGCCAGCGGAATTTCGCTGCCCTCGACATACCCAATGCAAAATGGTAATTTGTTCCATGATTCACGACTGTTTACAAAAACGAGAACCTTTGAAATCAGTTGCTTGCACAGTCAGCAGCAGAATTTTTTTGGGTCCCTTTACGTCTAAATATATCGGGGATAGTTTCAGTCGTTTTGCTATATTTAGTTAGTTAGACGTATAGGGAACACCCAAACTATTAAAATAGTTCAAGTCCCAACATAGAATTTAATATTGCTATTATAAATTGTAATAAAATCATTTGTTGTTGTTAGAAATACTATTAAAATAGTTGTATGTTTTGCTTCAATTTGTTTGTTATAATAACAAATTTAGCCATTCTTGTCGACAATGTTTGTTTTGTATTAAAGCAAAAAGGAATATATATATAAGAGAGAAAATAAGAAAAAATTAGCACCGAGAGGCTTATGGTTTCTTAAGCGTACGCTCTATGCTTTGAGCCAACCGCGATCTTTAGAACATTGTGGCTAAATCTGGAGCTTGAGTAAACTTGAACAAACAGCTCAATTATGTTTTAGAGTATTAGACTGTCGTGTTTGGTTGGTTCGATTCTGTGATGTGAGTATCCATTTAATATGATTTCTATACTGCTTATATGATTAAATATCAAATTGTAACCCTATAGATACAGATTATAAAAACTTATTTTTCACAATGAATTGCTTAACTGTAGCAAAAACTTAAAAAAATAATGTTAAGAACTACAAAATGTAATCTGAAAAGGGGAATGTTGAATCTATACAGGAATAAACTAATATTCCTTTTGTGAATGCATTTTTTTTTTTTTTTTTTTTTTTTTAAATTATACTATTAAATAGTAAAACAACTATTTTTCCTGTGTAACCTACTAGTTTATGGTAGACTTACTAATTGGGGTAAGTTAAATATTTTTCTTAGGTTGGCGCGGTTTTAACAATAAAATAGTTGATTTTACATAGCTTTTTTTTGTGTGGGCGCGAGAAATCGACTTTTTTCCAGTTTTCCCGCCAAAGGAGCGGGAAACGCAAAAATTAGATCAAATTAAAAACAAAAATATTTAAATATAAGCTTTTACTTGAAGCGTTAGGATATGAATAAATAAATACAATGCAAATTTTTTTAAAACGTTTCTCAAATTTAAAATATTTTAAGTTCCCTTTGATGGTTTTAAAATTTATTGCACTTGTGCACGTCTCTATATGACTCTAGATGTATTCTTACATAAATGCATATATGTATTGTGCATGTAAAATGTTAGGTATATGGGATCTTTGCTACTAATTATAATAAGTAATATCTCGAGAAAGCGATAGATATACGTGAAGTATCGGATCGGGATGATTGAGGTCTCATTCGACGCGTATGTGAAGTTAGATTACAAAAACATTAATAATTTGGGGATTTTTGTTGGGGCCGAAACATGTCAAATTATCAAACATTTTAATTTCGCACTTTCACTGCAATTTCTCCTGAACTAATCCGTTTTTAAAAAATCTTAGCATACAATTTTAAAGAGGACTATCGTAGCAGATTTTTAATTCTATTGCTCTATATAGTAGTCTTTTTTTACAAAAAAAAAAATTATTGGAAATGTTTAGCTCCATTACAGTATAGATGAATACATCTTTCATCCCTTGCTTATGAAACATTAGCTTTGAAATCAAATTCATTGCTTAGCGGAAAGAATTTGAGAAAATTTTTGCACTTATATAGCGAGATGGTTGGACGGAATTTGATGGGCACACAGGGAGGGGAATGAAGTCCTAGTCACTACGACAAGAACTCCCGAAGTCTACGCAGCCCCAATCGAAACGGAGAAAGCCAGCCTCATCATAATAGTACCAACATTGTTTTGAAAACAAAGTCGAAGACAAAATGACCATCTGCGCCGGCATGCCGGTATGACAACGCCGCTATGGCCTCAATAAGAGAGACAAATGGCTAGGAAAAGAAGTAGGGGTAGAAGTTGCTGGAGTGACAATGATTTGGGTTGTGCTCGGTGGTTGAATATGATGGGCTAGCGGATTTATTTTTGGTTTTTGGGGCAAAAGTTTATTCAGCTGTGAAAAATGTCTTTAAATCGATTGTTGTCGCTTCGATGACTGTCTGGTGAAGAGAAAACTTTGAGTTTCAGTGAAGCATACATTTTATAAACATTTCTATTTAAAAATCCAGCCTAATGCATATTAACCCACTCTGAGCCACACAAATTAGAAACCCTTTTAATAATTTCACCATGGATGAGAGCTGGAAGGACTATGGAGCGCATAAATACCCATCCAATTACATTGGGCTCCTGGATCAACGGTCTTGGCCTTTTGCGGGATCCTTACTGTGGCCGGCTTAATGCTTTTAGTTAATGAAGCCCAAATAAATTTGAAATTTGTGTGAATTGACTCAGAAGCTCTGATCTATGTCAATGAACAGCTGATACGAGATAATTATCTCATATTTAAAGAGGCGATGCGACTAAAAAAGCGGAAAGCTCTTTCCGCTGTTTAAATTTTATTTTTATATTTTATTTAAGTTAAATATAGTAGTAGATAAATGTATCTTATTTAATAGTTATTTTTTGTTGGTCAATTTAGTTTTTTTTGCTGAGTATGCGTACCTATAATATTAGTTTTTAATCCATGCAGGATTGAGGTTCCACGGCTGTTAGTATTGTTAAGGTATTAAGCAATTACAAAAACGGTATGAAGGTGGTGCATATAAATGCCCAGAGTTTACTGAAGAAGATCGATGAACTTAGGTATATGTTTAAATAATCGAATGTAGATGTGATATGTGTTTCAGAGACCTGGTTTATGTCCGATATGTCTGATTTGTCAGTAGCTTGTGATGGTTATGTCTTGTATCGCTCGGATCGTGTTAGTCATGCTGGTGGTGTAACCGTTTATGTGAGTAGTAAGCTTAAATGTAAACATCCGGAAGACAGTTCAGTTGAATATATATTCCTAGATCGATCCTAGCAAATTTCAAAATAAGAAAGCTCTTATTGGATGTATTTACCGTCCAAACCGCCTAGTAGACTTTACGCCTCTAGTTGGCGTTATAAGCGAGTTAACAGTTGCTTACGCGAATATTATAATTGCTGGTGACTTCAAGTGTAATATTCTTAGCGAAAGTCGACTTTTTAATAGTTTTGAAGCAATTGGACTGTATGCTGTTAATAGGACGACCCCGGCGCATTTAAGTAATTTCTGTGATACTCATATTTGTTATCAGTGACCCAAGAAAAATGTTATTATATGACCAGGTTATAGTACCAGTATTTTCAAAACATGACCTCATTTTTTTAACATATGACATACAACTTGACTATACAGAAGAATTGTTTAATTATAGAGATTACAATAGTATTAATTACAATGAGCTACTGGAGTAATATAATGCTTGTGACTGGTGTCCTATTTATCAAAGTCCTTATGTTGAATATCAGTTGAATGTCTTAAATAATAATTTGCAATATATATTTAAAAAATGTGCGCCTCTTAAAATAAAAGTTCTAAAACCCAGACAAAATCAGTGGTTTAGTTCTGATATTAAGAGCCTTATATATGAGCGTGATCAAGCCTACACAAAGTGGAAGCGCTATAAAACTGAAACTCACAGAGAACTGTACAAATTGGCTAGAGCCAAAGATTCGAAACGCATAATATCTGCAAAATGTGAACATTTTAAAAATAAATTTGAACACGTTGCATCCACAAAACAAACTTGGAGGGAAATTAATAAGTTAGGAATAGGGAAATCTAGACGAATGGCTGACCACTGTGTTGATGTAGAGGAACTATTCCGAGCATTCTCTCATCTTGATGCACCTGAAGCTAGATGCAATAATTATTTGACTTTTCAACCCTAGTGTGATAATAGTTTTAGCTTTGTGTGTGTCCTTAAAATAAAATCTAATGCCGAAGGTATAGACACTATTAACCCTATTAATTCGTTACTTTCGCAAAAAAAGTCAGGTTTTAGAAAGAAAAGGACCTGTATAAGTGAAAGTCAGGTTTTAGAAAGAAAAGGACCTGTATAAGTGAAATAAAAGACATTGTTGAGGACATTCGTAGCCAACTAGACAATAACAACATTTCTAACTCTACTTGTCCACAGCAAAGCATTTGACTCAGTGAACCACAACATTCTTAGTACTAAACAAAATTTTTTTTACAATTTTACAAATTGTTCTGTTGGTTTCATCTCGTCATATCTTGCTGGCAGGCAGCAAGCAGTAGTTTCTGAATATTGCATGTCAAGCTTCAGCGATTTAAGTAGCGGAGTTCGTCAAGGATCTGTTCTAGGACCATTATTGTTCTCTATATATGTTAATGATTTGCCTTGTGTCTTGTCCGGTTGTGAAGTACACTTATATGCAGACGATGTTCAGGTTTATGTCAGTAGTCCGGTTAATCAATTTAATGTTTGTGTAAGTAAAAAAAATGATGTTCTTTATCTTATTGACAACTGGGCGAAGGATAACGGCTTAAGCATAAATCTTTCAAAATCGAAATGCATAGTAATTAGTGAGAAACCAATAGAAACCAGATGTTTAGAAAGCCTTGCAGTTAGTAAGAAGCCTATAAAATATGAGGAGTCGGCAACAAATCTTGGAATTACTCTTAGTAATATCTTAAGCTGGAGTAAACATATTTCCAAAGCAACTGGAACATATAGCTTGTTGCGTCAGCTCTCTACATCAAAAGACCATTTACCACTGCAAATCAGGATGCTGATAGCTAAAGGTTTTTTGATTCCCACTCTTTTTTATGGAGTTGAGGTCTTTGGTCACTGCGACTCTAGAGATATGCAAAAGTTGACAGTAACTTTAAATTCCATAGTTAGATATGTGTTTAAACTAAATCGACTTGACCATGTATCCCACTTGACCAGTAAACTTCTCGACTTAAACTTGACCTCGTGGATAGATTATAGGACTCTTATGTATTTCCATAATATTGTGACAACTCGCCAACCACCGTATCTCTACAATAAGCTCAGCTGTGCAACATCCACAAGTTCTAATAATTTAATATGCCCAAGACTTTAATCTCTAAGTTCAAGCTGGCAATTCTTTACCAATGCTATCCGCCTCTGGAACAACCTCCCGCATCTCAGTTTAAATATAATAAAATAAAATAATAACAACAAAAATATAGAAATAAGTTAATCGAATTATTTCGATAATAATAATAAAAATGTCAGTAATAATTACTTATAAGTAAATTGTTAGATTAAGACATTTTTTTAAAACAATCTCGTAATATATATGTGTTATACATTTTGATTAGTGCAATAAATATAAGTTTATCCTTGTCCAACAAGGATATAAATAAAAAAATAAATAAAATAAATTAAGTTAATGTTAATGACCTTCTTGATTTAAATTTTAATGCACGAGGTGAGCCTCACCCTCCTTGAATCCTATTTTCAAGCTAAAAAAGGCCATACACACTAAGCAAAAAACTCTAACGCACAGGCGTGCATTCACATTTAAACTTCCGTTCCACGGCAGGCATAATGTAGTTTCCAGATGCCAACGCACGTCTGCCGCAAGGATGGGGGCTGGTGGATCTCGGCTGTGGTGCGGTGCGCCACAAGGAGTAAAATGAAAGCAAACGCGACGCAAAGCGATTTCATTAAAGCTCTTCAAATATTAAAGCACATTCAGTAAGCTTGTGGCCGTGTACATGAACATAAGCGTTTGCCACGCCCATACCTCCCCTCTGCCACACGTTTGCTGAAGGTGATGGTGCCGATTGTTTGTCCTTGTCCTTATGGGCGGCACTGTAGTCGTGTGCGCGTCTGTCGGTGCACACCATCTTTGCTGTCAACTCTGGACGAAAGGTACTGAGGCGCTGTTTTTTATTCCTTTTGTTGACGATGTAGCCATCTTTTATTTCATTCCGTCTCTTAAGTGTCAGAGCTTGGAACGGACAATATAATTTACATTCAGTATGCAAATGGACGAGCACGCACACACGATACCACCGAACACTGGGTTCATATACACTTAAAGAAATAAGAATAAGTTAGCAATGAAAGCTCTATATTATTCTCAGATTTGTACTATAAACTGAAGCCAACGACATACATACATAAAACCCAAAGTATAATACGAATGTATGCAATATGCTAGCGCTAAAAATTTGAGATGGTCTATTGTTCAACACCTGAATCACAACAACTTCAGACCTATAAAAGACCCACAAGCTTCTTAACATACTTAAGCCGTTTTTGCTTCTTAAGCTACATTTAAGTATAAAGTCGAGAGCCGCGATTTATGGCATGATTAGTCGACTTGGTCTTCTGTGGTTACAATATAGGATTATTTATTGTTTAAATTTAAATATACAAGATATTTAAACTTAACCCGAACATTTAATTCAAAATCAGTTTAGTAAATTTTAATTTTTCTATAGAATTTTTTTGTATTTCGGGAGCTATAATATTGACTGTAGCAACCGTCATTTTGAATTTTATGGTTCTTCAGTCACGAATATCTTCTTTTTTTTTCTTTAAGTGCAGAACAATAAGGCACAATTGTGTTCGAAAATAGCAAATGTGCCATAAAAACACAAAAGATTGAATAAATAATTTGGTTAAAAAATACTCTGCAGGGATAAAAAGGAATTTGAAGCTGTTGAACTTTTGCAAGCTCAAATCTTGAAGCACCAACACGATATGCTATGTATGTATTTCCGCTGTACCTGTACCCTGTACACGTCGAATATTACAAGATAGGGCCAAGCGGACTAAAAGACACACGGCGGCCGTTGATGAAAGTATTTTTGTGTTTGTAAGTAAAGTGTCAACACCTCAGCCTACCTGTTACGGCAAAAATCAGATTAAAATACAGTCCACTCAAATAGGGTATTATAATTTTGCCATGATATTTGCAATGCAGTGAAGGAGGCATCTCCGACCACATAAGTATATAAATTCTTGAGCAGCATCACCAACCGAGTCGATCTAGCCGACTGTTTGTCTGTCTGTCTGTGTGAAGCAACAGATCTCAGAGACTATAATAGCTAGAGTTAACAAATTTGGTGACAACATTGGAATCTGTTGCACGCAGATCAAGTTTGTTTTAAAATTTGGCCACGTCCACTTCCTCCCACGAAAATCGTAAAAAACTTTATATAAGCCATAGTCGTAATGTTTGGCTTAAAGTAAATAGATATAATAAATAAACGGACGTTTTCTGAAAATTTGAGTAAAACCGGATGATTAACATGGAAGTTTTTAAACAATAAAGATTCTGTGTATGCTTCTTCTTCTGAGCGGCATGAGCGACCAAGACAAGAAAGAACGCATGCTATAACACGATCGCATACTCGCTACGAAGGGTAAGGCGCCGTTGGAAAAAAAAAAAGAAAAGCGAGAAAAGAAAACGGAGTGGAAATACAAAGTAAGGAAGAGATGAGTAACGAGAGTCTTCAACAAATCATTCAGCTGCTTACGCTGAAAATTCAAGCGGACGAAGCCACTGATAGGAATCGAAATAGAACAACAATTTCGGCTGAAAATTTCGCAAATGTGGTTCAATAATTTTGAACAAAATGCCGAAGCCTATGGGCTGAGTGAACAACAGAGATATGTACAAGCGCGCGGAAAGATAACAAAGTTTGCCAAACTGTTCTTAGATTCGGAGGTAGTTAATACGTTTGCTCAGCTGAAAAATGTGTTAATTGGAGAATTTAAGCGTTGAATGAGAAGTTCCAATTTACATGCCAAACTGGGAGAGAGAAAGAAGAAGAAAAATTAGTGTTTACAGGAGAATATTTGTATTATGAAAAATATTGCGGCACAGAGAACGATCGACAAAGAGTCTCTTAATGGATACATTGTGGCTCAAGGTGAAGTTCGAAATATACCAACGCAAGTGCATGTCAAAGGAAGTCAAGGAAATATAGTGGTGGCAGGAAAAACATATCCAGTACCAGTAACCGTAATGCTCGTTGTTTTAATTGCGAGTCGGCGGACCACTTGAGAAAAGACTGCAATGTGGATACCAAATGCTTCAAGTGCGATGGCATAGGACATATCGCAAGAGATTGTCCACAAGTAACCAGATCTGTGCAGGTGGTTGAGTCGTCAAAACGATATAAAGCGATCGACTTGAACAGAGTCAAAATAAAGTGTCTGGTAAACACAGGAGCGGATGTGGTCAAGAAACTGACCGACGTGAAGCTGGAAAAATGTTAAACGAGGTGTGTTAAAAAAGTATCGCGAATTTTGAATTTTCGATTTTTTTGTGGCCTTATGTTGGTACTCATGTCTCTCACTTATGCCGACAAGCTCGGCCATTTTGAATGTTCACTTAATTGTTGACAGCTGCTTTGCTTGCACGTGTTTTGGATCGCCTTCGATTTTTACCTATTAAAAAAAATGGATCAAAGAACCTGTATAAAATTTTGTGTGAGAAACGAAATTAAGAAGAGGCCCATGAAAGGTCGACGTTACGCTACGCTTGACGAGATAAAGACGCCATCGAAGGAGGAGCTGAACAAGATACCAAAAAAATGATTTTTTGAAAAATCGTTGGCACAAGTGTATAATATCTCATGGGGATTACTTTGAAAGGGACAAAATAGGTATTCATGAAAAAAAATTTTTTTTTGAAAAAACGCAAAATTTGCGTTACTTTTTAAACACACCTTGTACTGTTCTGCGAGGACTAGGGTATGTACAAACAAAGCGGCTAGGTACATTCACGGGCACAGTAAATGTCGATGGAGTGGAGGAGCAACAAAAATTTGCCGTAGTTCCGAATAACAACATAAGTATACGCCCTTCTCGGTTTTGACTTCGCATCTAAGTTTTGAGTCATGTTGGTTGAGAAAGGATTTACAATCACCAAGGTTTCAGCGCTAGAAGACAGGAATGGACAAAATGAGCTAAGTATTTACAACATTGTCGAAGTTGATAATAATTCAGTCATTGGTGGTCAATTATAAGCCGGCTGAATCTCCAATCGAATGTCTGTGCAGATGAAGATCGTACCTGATGAGCCGATAAAACACTTTCGTCACCAACCAAGTCGATACTCAGCTATAGAGTCAGCCGCCGTAAGGGAGCAAGTGGACGAGTGGCTTAAGGAGGGAATAGTAGTAGTAGTAAAGAAGAAGGATGGGACCAACATTTGTATTGATTTTCGTAATGAAGTGCTTGAAGAGCTGCAATCTGCAAAGGTGTTCACTGTCATGGATCTCGAGAACAGTTTCCTACATGTACCGATCGAAGAGTCTAGTCGTCGCTTTACTGCCTTTATCACCAAAGAAGGTTTGTTTCAGTTCTGCAAAGCACCGTTTGGGTTTTGAAACTCACCCGCCGTGTTGAACCGTTTTATCAATGTAATTTTTCAATACCTGATAAAAGAAGATGTCATGCAGATCTACGTTGATGATATAATCATATTTGTACAAACAAACGAGGAGTGCATAATCAAACTACAGAAAGTCCTACAGGGGGCCGCTAAATATGGACTGCGCATTAAGTGGTAGAAATTCCACTGAAAGATTTTAGTGTTTTGGGTCTTACAGTCGATGAAAGCAAAATCTGGCCAGGAAAGGAAAAAACACAGGCAGTTCAGAAGTTTGCTCGACCCAAGAACATTAAAGATGTCCAATTGTTCCTAAGACTGACAGGATTTTTTGTCGGAAATTTTTACGACGGTTTGCAATAATTGCCTGACCGTTGACAAATTTGTTAAAGAAGGACTCCGATTTTAAATTCGAAGCCGAGCAGATAAAAGGCCATAAATCAGCTTTAAAATGTCCTGTCGCAAAAACCCGTCCTTCAGGTGTATTGCGGTGATGCGCCTATGAATGGGTTTGGTGGCATACTGATGCAGAGATTTGAAAACTAACTTCATTCGGTAGCACACTGGAGCAAGAAAACGTCAACAGCTGACTCAAAGCGCCATAGTTGCATACTCAAAGTAAAACCTACCTATTTAGCCGTAAAGAAGTTTCGTCATTACCTACTGGGAGTTAAGTTCAAACTGTTAACCGACTGCGCAGCGTTTTCTCAGACCGTAAAGAAGAAGGATGTACCTAGAGAAGTAGCTGAGTGGATCCTGTATCTTGAAGATTTCACATATCAAGTTGAACACCGCGCTGGAGATAAAATAAAACATATCGATAGCATAAGTCGCTATTCAGTAGATGTGTTCACAGTATCGTCAGAGATATCTGGTCAAAAAAAAAGTCGGCACAACAGAAAGATAAGTACATATCTGCCCTTTTGGAAATACTTAAGTCACAACCCTACAAGGATTTCCAGTTGAAAGTAGGAATACTTTTTTGACAATTTTGCCCTGCAGAAACTGTGCATTCCTTGCAGCAGCAATTTTTGATTCCTCTTTTGAAGAAAAAAGTAGTTCAATTCATAAGCAATTGCGTAAAATGTATTTTGGTGAACAAGCAGTTTGGAAAGCATGAAGGTACGCTGTACTGTATTGACAAGGGAGATAAGCCACTGCATACACTTTATTTAGATCACCTCGGCCCAATGGAGGCAACCTCTCAGCAGTATTTTTGCAGCAGTTGATGCATTCACCAAATTTGTGCGGTTATTCCCAACAAAAAGCACCGGAAGCGAGGTGGAAAAGAAGTTGCAGGAGTGGTCAGCTGTCTTTGGCCATCCAGTTCGTATCAATAGCGACAGAGGAGTCTCGTTTACGTCCAATCAATTGCAAGAGCAAGTGACGCAAAATGGCATTGAACATGTGTGGACTACAACAGGAGTTGCTAGAGGAAATGGACAAATTGAACGCGTAAACAGATGTATAATTTCAATGATGGCCAAATTGTCTGCTGAAGATACATCAAAGTGGTATTAGTTTGTAGCGCAAGTACACAAAGAAGACACCGTCTCAATTATTGTTTGGAGTACGAATGCACAACAAAGTTAGCG
>VNJZ01013326.1:0-70965 GCA_008042795.1 Drosophila asahinai
ACCCTATCGCCGTTATCAACGCAGGAAGGGAGATAGGGTTTCTCACTACGGATGATGAAATATAGTATGAAGCTTCTGATATGATAGATGGGTATTTTTAAAAATCTTTTGCCTTTGAGGTACGTTCTGATGATCTGTTCCTTGGGTAGGAATGGGGATGTATGAATCATGGACCAGCCTGGTTTTTTGGATACTTAAGAACAGCCTGTCTGATGGCAAAAGAGTTCGTTTATTTGGCAAACGTCTGGCACGTTCTGGTGCTGTTGTGAGGCTGTTTGATCGGTCCGACGCGCCCTAGCGAAGCGCTAGTTATCTGCCGATATCAGGCTTACATCATGGCCGCAACGATGGTGGTGCTCTCAATCTAAGCATTATCAATGGGGAGAACGCGGATTCTTTTGAGAAGGAGGGTCTTTCAAAGACTGGCTGGATAGACCGGTTCCTCCTTGAACACGTTTTTGTTAGCCAGAAATCACGAGTGGGACTGTCCATATACACTGTAAGCATTGATCAGCAACTATGAAGATCGGGCTCACCAACATTGTCTATAAATATGCGTCGACTTTGCTGCATGACGCGGATCTACGCCCCACCACAGAGCCTCAGAAGATAACAAATTTTCTGCGCCGTAAAACACTGTGAAAACGATCCATAAAAACAAGTAACCACCACATATTCAGTCTAAAACCAGCCGTGAAAGATATTATTTCTGTCAGATTTTATGCTATTTTCAGGAGCGGAAATGCGTTATATTAAGTGAAAATAAGTACGGGAACCAGCGTTGTCATGACTAGAAAATTACCGGGATCATCACGTAAAGCGCCTGTCCAGAACAATACTGTTGAAAGCGACAAACTTTATATTGTTTCTTCTTCGCATCTGGCTTCGCCCGGTTATGAAGACGTCAGTGCTTTTGAATTTGCGCTGACTGTTATCAATAACGCGTTCCAACGCTGGATGACGCGGGCGAGTGCCGTGGCCGGCCTGCCGGAATTATCTGCGCTTGATGTTCTGGTGCTGCATAGTATCAACCATCGGGATCGTGAGAAGAGTATCGCAGATCTCATGTTTACCCTTAATCTCTCTGAGCGACATTACTTAAATTACGCCATGAAGAAGCTTGATGATCTGGGGCTAATCACCCGTCACCGCAGGGGCAAGGAAGCATATCTTAAAGTAACCCCAAAAGGGAGTGACTATTGCGCTGAATATGCACGTGTGCGGTCAGCATGTCTGCTAGATTTGTTGCCTGCCGATCTGGAACCAGGAGGGGTTGCCTTGGGTGAAGTGGCGCGCGCCATGCGTGTCTTAACCGGGTTCTATGAACAAGCTGCACGGTCTGCGTCGTCTCTTTGAGGTTCGTTGGCGGGGCTTAAAATGTGTCCTAAAAAGTCATGATACCCTACGATCATATTTGATGGGTGTGTGTCCAGACAAAGTCTGCCCGTTTCGGGAGCGATAACCGGGAGCATCAGAAGGTCCACAGCAACAAAAGCCACAATGTCCCCGCGGTTTACGAGATCGCCATCCGTGATGCCGGTGCGTAGATGAAATATACCCATTTCCGGTGAAAGAAGCGGAATAGGAACTGGTTGTGCGGGGGCGGGACGGGCAGGTGTGCTATCTGCCGCATTCTCTGGCAGGAGGCGAAGAAAAACCCTTTTTGATCCTGATTTTTCTTCAAACGTTTGCACACAATATTTTCGCATAAGTGCGACAAGCGTCCTCAGATCGTCTGGTGAGAGCATCATGGGTTTTTCAGCTCCAAAAGGCGTTCAAGATAATGCACGTCTACCCCTCCCTTAATAAGAGCCGGGTGATTCATCAGGCGAGCATGCAAGGGAATGGTTGTGCTGATGCCATCAATCCGGGTTTCTGACAGAGCCGCCCGCATGCGGGCAAGAGCATCCTCTCTATTGTGCCCGTGCACGATAATCTTGGCGAGGAGGGAATCATAATGCGCTGGCACGCGATAATTATCGTAAAGATGTGTGTCCACTCTTACGCCCGGACCACCAGGAGGGGTCCATTGACTTACCAATCCTGGAGAGGGAGCAAAACTATCCGGATTTTCCGCCGTAATACGGCATTCGATCGCATGTCCGCCAGTCCGGATATCCGTCTGAGTGAAGGGAAGGGGCTCTCCCATGGAAACACGAATCTGGGTTTCAACAATATCTATCCCGGTTGTCATTTCTGTTACCGGATGTTCGACCTGAAGTCGTGTGTTCATTTCAATGAAAAAGAAGCTTCCATTTTCATAAAGAAACTCGAATGTACCAGCACCAACATATCCCATATCCCGACAGGCCGCGGCACAACGCTCCCCGAGTTGAGCAATGACACTGGGGGAGATGTCAGATGCAGGAGCTTCTTCCAGGAGTTTCTGGTGACGGCGCTGTACTGAGCAGTCACGGGCACCGAGCCAGACAGCATTTCCGTGTGTATCTGCTATAATTTGTATTTCAATATGGCGTGGATGGCACAAAAAATGTTCCATATAGACGGCTGGATTGCCGAACGCGCGTCGTGCTTCTTCCCGAGCACCCTCGACAGCCACATCAAGGGCTGCGGGTTCGGAAACGACGCGCATCCCACGTCCCCCACCTCCTGCGGCTGCTTTGATAATGACGGGGTATCCTATCTGAGCCGCGATTGTCTCAACCTCACTCCGATTTTCTGGAAGTGCACCTTCTGTTCCGGGCAGGCAGGGTACGCCCGAGCGTGTTATGTGGCGCCTTGCTGCGATCTTGTCCCCCATTTCTCTCATGACCGAGGGGGCTGGACCGATGAAGACAAGGCCGGCGTCAGTAACAGCTTCAGCGAAGTTCGCATTTTCAGATAGAAAGCCGTAACCCGGATGGATCGCGTCTGCCCCCAGCAGTTTTGCAGCACGCAGAATACGTGAACTATCAAGATAGCTCGCGGACGCTGGAGCAGGTCCGATACAGACAGAGCGCGCCATAAGCCTCAGATGTGCGAGATTGGCATCTGCTTCTGAATAAACGCCCATAGCTTCAAGTCCGAGCAGACGACATGCTCGGGCAATGCGTAGGGCAATTTCTCCGCGATTAGCGATCAGGACGCGTCGGAATTCAGGCATCAAACGTCTCAATCATAAAAAGAGGCGTGCCCGGCTCCACGCTCTGACCGTCTGCCTGAAGTATAGAGAGGATACGGCATGGAAAGTCTGCATCAATCCGCGAGAGTGTTTTCATTACCTCCAGAATGTAGAGTGTTTCTCCAGCCTTCACAGTGTCGCCTGGCTGTACAAAGGGTGGTTCATCTGGGGAGGGAGCAGTATAAAACTGACCATGCATCGTTGCTGTGATCGTATGTTGAGCATTCCCAGATTCAGAAGCAGGCGTAACGACCTCAGGTTTCTGTGCTTGAGGGGAGTGAGCATCATTGCTCAGATGGATGATGGTATCGCCCTCTTCAAAATGAAGCTCTGCAAGACCTAATGTACGCATCTGCTCCATGAGCGCTTCAAGTTTTGAGAAATCTGTTGTCATGAAGCATGACCCTGCTTAGCTGGCGCGCGGACAAGTATGCCTTCAGCTTCAAGTGTGTTCCGAAGGTGAAGGGCGAGCGTAACCGCCTCAGCACTGTCACCGTGAACGCAGATTGTATCGATTGTCGTAGCCAGAAGCCGTCCGCTCAGTGTTTCAATCGCGCCAGCATGAATCATACGCAATGCCCGCTCTGCCACAGCTTGGGGATCATGAAGGACCGCGCCGGGTTGGGCGCGTGGGAGCAGATGTCCATCTTCATCATAGCCACGATCGGCAAAAATTTCAGAACGGATGGTCATGCCACGGTCTCTTCCCAGCCGTTCCAACGCACTATGGGCGATGGCCACGACTGGGAGCGCGGGCTCGACGGCATACACTCCGTTAAGCACAGCCTGTGCAATCACAGGATCATGCTCTGTCAGATTAGCGAGTGCTCCGTGGGCTTTAAGATATGTAATAGCATGACCACTATAGGTTGCCATCGCACAGGCAGCGCCTAACTGGTAGGCAACGATGCGCTCGATTTCCAGAGGTGTCATCGGCAGGGGACGACGGCCAAACCCCCACAAATCCGGAAACCCCGGATGCGCCCCGACCGCTACGTTATTTTCATGGGCAAGCGCAAAGGTTTTTGCCATGACCTGCGGGTCCCCCCCGTGGAAACCACAGGCCACATTTGCTGATGTCACGATGCCAAGCAAGGCGGCATCATCACCAATGCTATAATGACCAAAGCTCTCGCCAAGATCGGCATTAAGATCGATCGTTTTTGTCATTTTTTCTGTTTCCAGGGGATAAGAGAGCCGCGTAGCTCAGAAAACTTCATTGTATTATCATGAAATTGCCGGACTGTGTCCCGCTGCCGTTGCACCGCAGCGTCTATATCAATCTCGTGAAAAAATACGGATGCGCCGATGGGTGCCTGTGCGAGAAGGCGGAGATCACTTTCGATCACGGTCGCAATCTTAGGATAACCGCCCATAGTGTTGGCATCAGCAAGCTGAATTATTGGTTGACCTGAAGGGGGGATCTGCACAGTGCCGGGCATAATGCCGTGTGAAAACAACTCTCTGTCAGAAGCACGTCTGAGCGGGTCGCCTTCCAGACGATACCCTGCGCGGTTGGCCTGGGAAGTAATGCGCCATGGCTGGGAAAAAAAACGTGCCCTGCTTTCGGGTGTGAAGTCATGATATTCTGCTGCAGCGAGAGCATGCACAATCACAGATCCTCGCTCGGGAAGAGGTGGAGGGCAGGTTAGCCCATAACCACCAGCCGGCAGGGAGAGTGTGCGTGGGCCGCAGTGTATATGGTCATTCCGTTGAAGCCCACGACCATGGTACCCGCCAAGTGCGGCCTTGAGGTCGGTAGCCCGTGCGCCGAATACGATTGGCACATCAAGCCCTCCTTCAACGCAAATATAAACACGGCAACCCTTTTCCAGAGCACCGCACGTCAGGATTTGCCCTGCTTTCGCTGTGATTGCCCAATTGGCTGGTAGGGAAAGGTTGTCCAGAGACGCATTGCACTGCGCCCCGGTGATCGAGAAGCTTCGCTCTTCCAGAAAGCGTATTCGGAAAGGAAAGAAAGCGACTTCGATTCCTGCTGCATCAGCAGGATTGCCAAGTAGGATGTTTCCCCAGGCCAGTGCAGAGCGATCCATTGCGCCGCCCCAAGAAACGCCTAAGGACATTGCCTGAGGACGCCCAAAATCCTGCACGGTATTAAGAGCGGTGCTCGTAAGAATTTCTATCATCGGGCATTCACAAAGCGTACACGGTCCCCGATCTCGAGATAACAGGGTGGGTTTCTGTTATGATCGAATAACGCAATATCGGTGTGTCCGAGTTGGTACCAACCTGACGGTGCGGTGCATGGCATAACCCCTGCATTGCCGCCACCGATAATGACGGAACCTTTCTCAACCAGCATGCGCGGCACCTGACGGCGAGGAATGGCAAGCCTTGGGTCAAGGCCCGAGAGATAGACAAAACCCGGCATAGCTCCTACGGCAGCGACCCGATAGGATGTGTTACTATGAAGAGAAATAACATCAGTCATCGTAAGATTGCAGTAATGAGCAATGGCTTTCAGATCTTCACTTGATTCCGAATCATACGTGACAGGAATACTGATCATGCGTCCATCAGGTTCATCTGAAGAGGCCTGATACCATGCATCTTCCAGCCATATCCGGGCTTCACGATGATCATGCATCACGGAGTCAAACACCATCAAAAGGTTGTTCACGCCCGGAATAGCCTGCCTTACGCCTGTATGGCGAGCGAGAGCATGTGCGGCATTAATGACGCGTGCCTGAATACCGGCCTCGAATACAGTAGAAGAAGCGTCCAGCAGGAAGGCATTTTCTCCTGCGTAGCTGATTCGCATATTTGGCACGTTTCACTTTCAAGACGTTAGTACGGAAACAGCTTATCGAAACTCTGTTCAGTGTCTCGCCAACTGTCTTCATGTTGAAATTATACACGTCTATTTGCAAGGGAGAAACGCGCAAAATTCGAAATTAAGCCAGTTTCTCATGTTTTCGTTGATTACGTTTTCGGATCATGTGTAATTTCTATTCGAATCGCACACTATCGTGGCGGCGTCGCAATGCCTGAACCACGCAGGCGGCAACAATCTGGGGGAAACGGAACGTGTCTGACGCATATAGTCGGCCTAAACGCCGCAAACGTATTTCCATTCGTTCCTGGGGAACTTTTTCTGCAGCGCTGGCTGGATTGGCGACTTCCGGCGAGGCTCATGCGGCAGACAAAACGACTACAACAGCGGAAACGTTAACGGTAGTCGGCTCTGCGCTGTCTCAGCGCAACAATGCCAGTGCTAACCCTGTTCAGACCATTACATCCCGGCAAATACAGAGGACGGCTTCCACAACTATTGGCGAATATCTTCAACGTTTACCAAGCATTGGCTCCTCTGGTACAACCAATACCCAGACAAGTGGCGGATTAGGTATGTCCTGCACTGATATCCGTAATCTCGGTGCCAGCCGCGTACTTGTGCTGATTGATGGCAAACGACAGGTTCAGTCTGCCAGTTCCTCCCAGAGCTGTGTTGACTTGAATACAATCCCCGTTGATCTGGTTGATAGTATTGAAATTCTTAAAGATGGCGGCTCGGAACTGTATGGAGCAGATGCGGTTTCCGGCGTTATCAATATCAAACTGAAGCATAATCTGACGACAGGAGGTTTCACCGTTCGGGGTGGAATCACGGATCAGGGAGACGGCCAGACTGGTAAAATCTCCGGTCACAAGGGCTTTAATTTTGATCAGGGCCGCGGCAATATCACGCTATTTGGGTCCTATGAAACGGTTAGTCCGATCATGCAGCGTAATCGGGCATGGGCACGGGACCCTCAGGTGACTAATCCTGTTAGTGGCAAACCTGCTTATGGTTCATCAATTTCCACAGCAACGCGCGTTATGGACCCGGCTGGGCGTTTTAATCTCGTGCAGTCACCGAATGGTGATTTCACACCGTTTTCATCAGCCGACAACTATAATTATGGGCGTGATGGCAATTTGACGAATTATCTCCAGACAGCCACGCTTCATGGTCAGGCGCATTATGATGTGACGGACTGGTTCAAGCCTTATGCGTCGATTTTCTATTCTCACAAGACAACGCAGCAGACTCAGGCACCTTCACCTGTGACCGGGAGTATTTATCCATCCACATTGCCGAGTAGCTTTATTCTGCCGTCCGGAAACCCGTACAATATGTGGGGGCAAGATGTGAATATGTATAAGCGCATGGATGCTTTTGGAGACCGTCAGTTCGGGCAGGCCAGTGATACATGGCAGGTGAATGCTGGTGCAAAGGGGCATATTTTTGGCGGCTGGAATTATGATGCCTCCATGGCTTACGGAGCCAGCGATATGACCCTGCGGGCGCAGAATGTTGTGAATTATAATCACATGATGCAGGAAATGGGTGTACGCCAGCTTACGCCCGGCGACGCACATAGTGCTGTGGTTTATGATCCGTCAGTCTGTGCAGCATCCAGCGGCTGCGTGTTGCAAAACCCGTTTGCGCCGTGGTCACAAAAGGCTGTTGATTACGCATCGGCGACTATTTCCAATCACACATCCTATCAGTTGCGTGATTTTAATTTTCGCGTGCATAATAACCATCTTGTGCATATGCCATACGCTCATGGTGGGGATGTGGGGCTGGCATTTGGTGTCGAGCATCGGAGTGAGCAACTCAGCTTCACACCTGATCCCTTGAGCAACGCTGGTGATATTGCTGCGGCAAACGGAAGTGCCTCAGCGACGGGTGGCGGCTTTAATACAACAGAAGTCTATGGTGAACTGAACGTTCCGTTCCTGCATAATGCGTTTATGGCGAAAGATCTCTCTGTTGATGCCCAAGGGCGGTGGTCGCGCTACAATACATTTGGAAGTACGCAGATATGGAAAACAGGTATCAACTGGGCTCCTGTTGATGACATCCGCTTTCGGGCTACGCTAGGGACATCATTCCGGCAGCCTAATGTTTATGAACTTTATGGTGGCCGAACGTTATCCTACCAGTCAGCGCATGATCCCTGTGCGCAGGTATCGTCCTACGGTGCTCTGAGCGGGAGTGTCGCAGCGAATTGTGCTCTGCAGGGGATCAATACGGCTAGCTTTGTGGATGCTAATGCGGGTAAAATTCCTACGATTTCAGGTGGCAACCCAAATTTGCAGCCGGAAACAGGGCGCACATGGACGGTAGGAACCGTCATTACTCCCCGTTTTGCCCCTCATCTCAACGTTTCCGTAGAATACTGGCATTATACAATCAACCACACAATCAGTGCTCTGTTGCCGCAATACGTGCTTGACGAGTGTTATACAGGTGCTGATCCATCCTATTGCAGCGACGTTTCCCAGCGTACGACAGGGAATCAGATCTCGACCGTGCAAACGCTTTATCAAAACCTCGGAACACTCCGAGAAGACGGTCTGGATTTTGATCTGAGTTATAATATTCATCTCTTCGGGAAAAACTACCTTTCTCTGTCAAATAATTATCAGCAGGTTTTTGGTTACAATCAACAGAACGAGCCGAATGGAAAGTTTTATAATTATACAGGCCGTATGTTCAACCAGACTGGTTCCGGTATCCCGCGTATTCGTGACTATGCGACCGCAACCTGGAGCCATGGTAATGTCGCTCTTACCTATATGATGAGTTACACGAGCGGCATGGTGTGGAACAACGGCACGACGGATCTGACAGCGAAAACTGCCGGACAATATCGCACGCCGGGCATATTTGCTCATGACCTGACCCTGACATACACGTTGCCACACTGGACGATCGAGGTCGGCGTCAACAACCTGCTTGATAAAAAACCGCCTTTTGTTCTGGATTCCTATTTTAATACGGCAGCGGCTCTTTATGGTGAAGAAATGATGGGCCGCTATGTTTTTGTTCAGGTCGGCTCAGTCTTCTGAGCTTCTGGACGTTCTCTTCGGATATTAGACAAAAGGAAAACAGGCATTATGGTTGATCACGGTTCCTGGATGACACTGCTGGGTCTTGGAGTGATCATCGGCGGCGTGATCTTACGCATGAATATCCTGTTTGTCGTGGTGGCGAGTTCACTGATAACGCCGCTTCTAGCTGGTAAAACACCCTATGAAGCAGTTGCTATGCTAGGGCATTATGCAACCTCAGCCCGCTATATCAGCGTTATGTGGACAATTCTTCCGCTTATCGGGTTGTTGGAATGGGCGGGTCTTGCGGATGCTGCCCGGGGGCTGGTTTCCCGCCTGAGCCTTAAGACGCCGGGGCATGTTTTACGGGGATATTTTATACTACGTCAGATTTCCGCGGCGTTAGGACTGACGTCTCTCGGAGGGCAGGTTCAGATGGTGCGACCACTGATTGCTCCAATGGCAGAGGAGGCCGGACGGCATATAACAAACGGGACCCTGACGGCAGAAGAGAGAGAGCGGTTGCGCGCTGCGGCGGCCGCTACGGACAATGTTGCAGGCTTTTTCGGCGAGGATATTTTTCTGGCTGTCGCCTCAATTCTGCTAATGCAGGCCGTGCTTGAGGCAAATAATGTTCAGGTCTTGCCCTGGCAGCTTTCTGTTTGGGCTATCCCTTCCGCCGTCATGGCTCTGGTTGTTTCATGGCTATGTTTCCGAAAGATTGATCGTAGTCTGAGGCGCTGACAGCATGATAGGGATGGAAATAATCTATGCGGCGCTGGGGCTGTTCTTTTTTTACACGGCATACAGCGCGCTCCGGCGTGGAGCAGGGCAGGGTGCTGCACTGGCTGGCTTTTGGGGACTGTACGGCCTGCACTTTATTGCGGGTTCGGCCTTTAATGATTTTTCCAACGGCCTGATCATTATTGGCATGACTTTTCTGGCGCTGTGCATGCGCAGCCGCTCCTTGATGCCTGCGGGTGTTGAGGCGCTACCATTGAGCGGTTCCGTGCTTGCAGGAGAAGATGGGGCAAAAAATAATAGTATGGTGCGCCTTCTGCTGCCTTTGCTGGTTGTTCCACTTGTGGCGGTGCTCTTTGTTCTTGCCGCTCCATGGATGCACTGGCACGGACGTCCGTTAATTGACCCCAAGCGGGCTAATCAGATCGGTTATGTGCTGGCAACGTTGGCAGGCCTCGTGGTTGCATGGTGGCGATTGCGCCCTCCTGCCGGGCTTCCTTTTGCATCGGGAAGTGCACTGGTCTGTCGGGTGGGCTGGCCCCTGATTCTGCCACAGATTCTGGCGACGCTTGGAGGCGTTTATATGGCTGCTGGCGTTAATCAACAGCTTGGGGCTTTATTGACAATCATTCTGCCAGCCGGGAATGAGCTGGCAGCGGTTCTGGGTTATACAACAGGCATGATGCTGGTGTCAGCGCTGGTTGGAAACGCTTTCGCAGCGTTCCCTATTCTTTTTGGTGCGCTGGGCCTACCGGTTCTTGTCCAGAGTTTTGGTCTGTCTCCGGCGCCTGTCGCTGCCATTGGTATGTTATGCGGTTTTAGTGGTACGCTTCTGACCCCCATGGCGGTCAATTTCAATATCGTTCCAGTTTCTCTGCTTGGGCTTCAGGATCGTTTTGCCGTGATCCGCGCTCAAGTTCCGGCAGCACTTTTCGTGTTCGCAGGGAATACTTTGCTGCTTTATGTGCTCACATTCTTTGAAGGACATTCATCGCCATGACGTTCGACCAAACGACGGCTGACCGTTTTGCACGGATCGCACTGGGCCATGTTAGCCGTCCATTTCCTTATTTTCCTGGCCACTGTATACTAAATGAGAAAGATCGGCCATTACCGCAGGAGAGCCATCCTATATTTTATGGCAGTTTTGACTGGCATTCCTGTGTTCATGGTTATTGGATGCTTGCAACCCTTATAAGAAGTTTTCCAGATCTTGAGACGAAAGACGATATTATCGCTTTGTTCCGAAAACATGTTACCATCAAAAATGTTGAGATTGAACAGTCTTATTTTGAAAATCCTTTGCGCCGTAGCTTCGAACGTCCCTACGGGTGGGGCTGGCTACTTAAGCTCGTTACGGAACTCCATGCGCATCCTTATCTTTCCGAATTCGCGGATGTTCTGGCCCCATTGGCAGAAAAAATAGCAGCTCTTTATCGGGATTTTCTGCCATTGGCGGTTTATCCTATCCGCGTGGGTACGCATTTTAATAGTGCTTTCAGTCTGCGGCTTACACTTGATTATGCTGAGACTTTTCAAGATGAAGAGCTGGCGGGACTGGTACGTGGTCGTGCCAATGACTGGTTTGGGAACGATGAAGCATGTCAGGCATGGGAACCGTGCGGAGATGAATTCCTGTCATCCGCGTTGATGGAAGCCGCCTTAATGGCGCGAGTGCTGGATAGCACCGCATTTCAGGACTGGTTTGGTCGTTTTCTTCCGCGAATTATGGAGGGAAAACCCGCAACACTTTTCACACCCGCAATGGTCAGCACGCGTACCGACGGCAAGATTGCGCATCTTGATGGGCTTAATCTCAGCCGTGTCTGGTGTTGGCGTGAGATTCTGGCTGCTCTTCGTCCTGATGAGGCTTTCAAGGCACTGATTGAACGGTCCTGTAAGGCACATCTTGATGCGAGTTTGCCGCATATCGTTGGTGATTACATGGGTGAGCACTGGCTCGCTACATTTGCTATACTGGCTCTTCGTGGCGCTTGAATGGGAACGAACAGAGAGCGATGAGAGAAAACGTCCTTGGGTGAATAATCGAGCAATTGGAAAAATTTCGATTGCTCCCACATCCAATGGACTACGGCGCGCCGTCAGGTGAAATCTCAAAATAATATATTCAGGGTGTTTTCGGTAATTTTTATAATATAAAAATTATTTTCTTAAAATATAGAAATTAATTCTCATAAGAATCAACAGTCCATCCATTCTTAACACGTCTGAAAATTGGTGATGAAAAGCAACTCAGGATTGGAAACGGAAAACGATTTTTCCAGCGGTTGCTTTGCGTCATAACACATAGAGCGGCATGCGGCGTGACGCCAGCCGCTGTGAGAACATCCGTCCCAGCGGAGAGAGAAGTTCCTGTGCTGATAACATCATCAACGATGACAATCCGTTTTGCAGCCTGAACCAGAGGAAGAAGATTGGGGTCCAGATACAGTCTTTTTGCTGTGCCTGGGCTGGTTATGGAAGAAATGGGAGCAGAAAGTTTCTCATCGTACCAGAATTTGCGGGAGGTGCTGAGTGGCACATAGCGTTCCAGTCCGCTGTGTCTCGCAACATAGGCAGCCAGCCCCAAACCAAGAGTAGGCATGCCGACAACCAGATCAGGCTTGATTTCTGCCGCCAGACGCCCGAGACCAGCACATATCGCATCTGCCACCTGAAAGGATGTCTGGTTGACCAGAAGCGATGCAACCGCCAGTTCACCGGAAGGAAGAGGGCGAAGTGGCAGGTCCAGCCTATGCTGCCCCAGAGAAACTCTGTAACGGTCCGTATAGGGAGCCTTAAGATCAACGTTAGGCGCAAAAGTCTGCCAGAAGGACAGGGTGCTCATGCGGCGTCTTCAACAAACGCGGCTAATAACCTGACTGCGCGTTCAAGAGCATTTTCGTCAATATCAAAAAGACTGGAGTGGTGCGGAGCTGCAATATCGGCTCCGATAAGGCAGTAGCCAGCGTGGCCGCCGCATTGCTGCACACGCTGCATCATAAAGGTTGCATCATCTCCACCACCAATCGGCCAGCTAGAGACAATAGTGCCTGTCTTCGTAGCAAGAACCGCTTTTTCCAGCCGTGACATAATGGCGGGATCTGATTGTGCACTGATGGCGTTGCCGTAGAGATCAATCTCCACATTAACATCCTGTGTCAGAGCAGCGCCTTCAAGTGTGCGTCTTGCTCCTTCTGTCAGGCGCTTGAGCCCTTCACTGCTGGCTGCACGTAATTCAAGCTCCAGATAAGCCCCGTCTGCAATAACATTGCGCGTTCGACCCGCCTGTAGCAGTCCAACATTAATCCGTGTATCGGATTGACCGTCACGAGGCAAAGCGTACAGCCCAGCAACTGCCAGAGCTGCTGCGAGAAGGGCGTTTCGTCCCTCTTCAGGGCACATGGCAGCATGCGCTGCCCGACCAGTGAAAGTGACATTCCACTTTTCGGCCCAAAGAAATCCATCGGCCGTTAACGCAATCTGCCCGCTGGGAAGTTGGCACCCCAGATGGCTGGCCAGAAAAATATCGACATCATCTAGCAAGCCACTCGCGACAATCGGCTGTGCGCCGCGTCCCCCTTCCTCGGCTGGTTGGAAGATAAGGCGTACTGTGCCGTTCCATCTGGCATCGGGTTGCGCTAGTTTTTCTGCAACAGCAAGCCCGATAGCTGTGTGCCCATCATGGCCGCAGGCATGCATACGCCCCGGATGAATGGAAGAAAAACCCTGGGTGTTTGGAGGATGCTGCTCAGATTGTGATTCATGAACTGGCAGCGCATCCATATCAAAGCGTAAAGCCAGAACAGGGCCCGGCCCCCTCTGGAGTTCACCACAGATAGCGGTTTGTCCGCCCGGCATTCTGTTCAGCCACCTTTCATCCGCTCCGGCCTGTAGCGCAGCCTCTTTTGCTGCAGTGAACGCCTGATCTGAGGGCAAACCACGCACACCATCCATGTGCATGATTTCTGGTCCGGCTTTTACGGTGTAACCCAGTTCAGACAGGCGTTTTGCGACAATTGCCGCCGTTCGGTATTCAAGAAATGCTGTTTCTGGAAAGCGATGGAATTCACGGCGCATTGCAGTAACGTCACGGGGAAAATCCATCAGGCGTCGCCCAGAACCATCGTGGAAAAAACGTCTCCTGTCATGCCATCAGCAATGCCCAGATCTGTAACATGCGGGCCCGGATTGCAGGCCAGAGAAGCTCCCGTGACAAGCTTTATCATGCTGGTTGGCCCATTCCATGTGGTGGCGGTCGCTGCGGCATCCCGCACGTCAGTAAAATGTTTACTGACTATTTCGAGATTTTCAGGGGACAGAAGTCCACATACGGGGAGCGCGACGTGTACGAGGTGCTTGTCGGCTTTTGCCACGGCCATACCCCCGCCGCTGGCAATAAGAGTGTTGGCGACACGCGCCATCTCTTCCGGGTCCCGCCCGAATACGGCCAGGTTATGACTGTCATGGAGAATGGTTGTGCCAATTGTGGCTGACCAGTCTCCCCATCCTTCGAGAACACCAAGCCCCGGAGGCGAATTATCACCATAGCGGTTGAAAACAGCCATAAGAGCGGTATCAGGGGGGAGAATGAGATACCCGTCTTTTAAATCTATCTCCCTTTCGCCCCAGTGAGTTGTACGGGGTGTGCTCACGGTTCTGATTTTAACTTTAGATTTCTCTGTATGAGGAATTTTAAAGTCAGAACTCGTAACAGGTGTGCGCTTGACGGTATTCACTGGCATGCCGGGCAATTCCGGTGGCAGCGTGGTGATCAGCGTTCCACGCGACGCGACATGAACACCAGAAGCAAAGACCTCCAGCGGTGTAAAATCAGTCAGATTATCAAAGACGACCAGATCAGCACGACGACCGGCAGCAACAAGGCCGAGGTCACGGCGTTCCAGACGCTGAGCTGTATTCAACGTCGCGCATCTCAGGACGTCCAGCGGGTTCATACCCAAAGCGACCAGGCATCTGAGATGATGCACCATTCCACCACGTCGCAGCAGATCATCGGGAAAGACATCATCTGTACAGAGTGTCACAGTCTGAGGAACAATACCGAGCTCTTTAAACGCGGCTACAGCTTCAGGGAGAATGTTCTCGTGTGAGACTCTGAGCTCCAATGTCATACCAGACCGGAGTTTTTCCAGAATATCGGTTTTGCTGGTCAGTTCGTGGTCAGATTCAATGCCAGCCGCCATGAAGGCCTGAAGGTTTGTTCCTGCAAGATTGCGGGCATGGCCACAAACGAGTTTGCCGCTTTTAAGGCCCGCATTGACAATGGTCGTCATGCGCGGAGCGTTATTTACGACGCCCCGCATGTCCATAACTTCTGCAACGCCAATAATTTCTGGCCAGGACAACATCTCAGCCATTGCGGTTGCGTCAAAATCCGCACCGGATCGTTCGAGACCAGGCGCGGACGGTACGCAGGAAGGTGCTTCCACCAGAATACGCAACGGGAGACCTTTTGAGGCCTCAATTGCCCATCTGACTCCCGGCAAACCGCTAACATTCCCAATTTCGTGCGGATCCCAGCATATGGTCGTCGTGCCTTGTGGCACCACGGTCTGCGCATAGATACGCGGCGTCACCATGGAGCTTTCAATGTGTACGTGAGAGTCAATAAGCCCCGGAGCAAGAATGGCGCCTTTCAGGTCAAACTGCTTTGTTGCATCCTGACGCTCACCTGCCGGGTGCATACTGGCTATAAGAGGACCAACCAGTCCGACATCTGCGTAGCGAAGCTCTCCGGTTGCAACATCTGCCACACGCCCATTGCAGAGGAGAATGTCAAACGGTGCGCGCCCGCAGGCAGCATCCACTGCGCGCCGGCGGAGTTCTGGTTCTGCGAGTGAGCAGGTGACATCAACCATGCGTGTTCATCCGGTTGGCTGCTTTAACAAAGGTTTTGAGAAAGCGGGCCTTGTCAACTGCGGTGACGATTGTAACTGGACGTTCCCCGATATGGGGGCGCGTGCTTTCCGGCCAGACATGAGCGTAGCCGTAGTTTGGTCCATGGGTCAGATCAACATCCATGTAAGCCACAACCTTGTCGGTCACCAGAGCTGGATCAACAGAAATAGCTGCAGCCAGTTCATCCCACATGGGTTGTGGATGGAAATACTGACGCAGATAGTCGGCAACAGGACCAGCTGTGCGTGTTGCCTGATCACGGATTTCCGCTGTCATGCGAATGGCGTTAGCAACGCCCCCCACGGAAACAACCTCAGGGAAGGGCGCTTCCAGAGTAATGCTGGCGGCCTCCGGGTCAAACATGAAGTTGAAGTCTGTGTAGTAGTCTGCACTTTGCGTAACCTGTGAAAGGTTACCGTCTACAATGGCCCCCATAAAAACAAGGCGGCGACACAAAGAAGCAAATTCCGGATCCAGCTTGATAGCAAGAGCAATATTTGTCAGTGGACCGGCTGCCAGAAGCGTGATCTGGTGTGGGTGCGCATGGACCTGCCGTATCAGAAACAGGGCGGCTGTTTCGGAAGAAAGCTTTCGGTCTGGCATGCCTTCTTTCAGAGGTTTGACCGGCGGCTGAAAATCCGGGGCATCACCGCGCCATGCCCCTTTCCATGGCATTTTGCCGTTGGATTTTTCCCATGCCAGAAGCCGGGCGCGGGAGTTGACCAGAGGCTGAGTGGCACCGGGAACGACTGGGAGTGTCTCTGGACTTCCGGCAATTTCCAGAAAACGGGACAGATGTGCTGCGGCCTCATTTTCCCACCCATCTCCGACCACAACAGTAAAGCCCAGCACGGTTGCCTTATCTGGTTGCCCAAGAAGCGGAATAACGGACTGGATGTTGGTCCCACCGGGACCGGCAAAATCATTATCAATAATAATGTAATTAGGGTCCCCGGGTGTCTGCGCGTGGCCGTGAAGGGGAAACAGAACGAACAGACCAGCCAAAAAAGTTGAAAACCGTAATTTTGAAAACATGGCTGAATTCCCTTCAGGCGTGGTGGCCGTGCATGTGGGCAGAAACAATAAAGAACATGATGAAAATGACGCAAAGGCCCCACACAACGGGAGAGATAGTGCGGACGCGGCCCGTGGCAAGAGCCATTGTTGTATAGGACAAAGTACCAATTGCCATGCCGTTGATGAGGTTGCCTGTCAGAAGAGCCGTTAGAAAGGTGAGGGCGGCTGGAGCACTTTCCTTCATATCTGACAGATCAAGATGGCGCACGCCCTGAAACATCATCATACCAACCATCAACAGAGACGGAGCCGTTGCCTGTGGTGGGATAATCATGAAAAGGGGCCATAAAAACAGGGCTGCAAAAAAGCCCCCCGCAATTACCAGAGCCGTCAAACCGGTACGCCCGCCTGCATGTACACCCGTGATAGATTCAGAATAAACGGTGACAATGGATGTGCCGAGAAGAGGGGCCAGAATACTGCCGGCAGCATCCGTTACAAATGCCTCGCGTGCACGAGGGATCTGTCCGTTTTTTGAAACCATGCCCGTTGCAGTGACGACGCCGAGAAGATTGGCGAGTGTTCCAAACAGTTCTGTGCACAAGAAAAAGAACAGCATGGGCAGCACATAGAGGAAGTTATGGATAAGATAGAGCGGTTCCAGGTGGAGGGCCGTGGCATAGGGCCACTGCGGCAGAGCAAAAATATGCGCAGGCCAGTGTGTGAGAGTGCCGCCTTTTCCATCAGGTAAAAAAAGTCCGGCAACGGTGAGTGCTATAATTGAAAGGATTAACGCGCCGGGAATACGCCTGACCACCAGAACAGGTGTAAGAATAAAACCCGCCAGCGTCATGAGGACTTTCGGACTGCTGATCGACCCCATGGTGACAAATGTGGACGGACTGGCAACCACAAAGCCGGAATTACGCATGCCGATAAACATGATGACCAGCCCCACGGCGACCTGAATGCCAATACGCAAGGTGTCTGGAATATCATGAGCAATGCGCTCGCGGATGCGCGTCAGGCTCATGATCATGAAGATCACACCCGTCAGGCAGACGAGTGCCAGCGCCGCCTGCCACGGCACACCCATTTGCTTGACCAGAATGATGGCAAAGACCACGTTTGACCCCATTGCAGGCGCAACGCCAAGCGGGAGGTTGGCCAGCAGGCCCATCAGGGTGGTACTGAAAATGGCAATGAGGCATGTCGCGCTTAGAACGCTTGCGCGGTCCATGCCAGCTTCTGCCATAATCATCGGGTTAACGGCGACGCAATAAACCATGGCCGCAAATGTGGTCAGACCGGCCACAACTTCACGACCAACGGTTGTTCCGCTGGTCGTGAGTCCAAAAAAACGATCTAATCTGGGATATCGCATAAGAGTCAGAGGTCTATCTTGGCGGTGGCAAGAGCGGCAAAGCTGCCAGCAACATAATAGGTGGGTGACCCTTGCGAGGCGATAGTGCTGCCGTAAATGCCGCGGGTAGCTCTGGAGGACGCAGCAATACCTGCAACCCCGGAGAGATATTTGTTATCTCCCACATTCATGAAGTTCAGGCGGATTTCCGGTCGTGTGTTCAGGATTTTTGGGGCGCGGTAACCAATATTCATATCAGCACTCACATAGCCGGGCATCGCCTGATCATTCATGAAGGTTGAAAACTGGCGACCAACATATTTGACAGAAAATCCGGCAAAATACGTGCCATCATCATAATCCAGCCCGACAGAAGCCTGTGCCTGCGGACTGCGCACAGCCATTTTCCCAGCAGTGGGCAGATAGTCAGAGCCCACCCGGTAATTATTATCGATTGTGGCGTGCAGATATTCGGCAGAGATATAGGGGTGAAGATGGTGCCAGGGGCGCAGGCCGATTTCAATATCCACGCCGCGGGATGTCTGACCGCCTGCGTTAATGTTCTGCGTGATCTGGGCATTGTTCACAGTAACCTGTGTGGCCACCTGACGGTTTGTGAAATTATAGTTGAAGAACGTGATAGATCCATTCACAAGGCCACCCTGATAGCGATAGCCGATTTCTTCCGAAATCGAGTACTCCGTTTTCTGGCCTGGGTTAGCCTGTGTGGCAATTTTTCCCGTGGTTGCGCTGTATGTATTATAAAGCGCATTAAGTGTGGGGGTGCGGAAGTTGGTGGCGACATCGGCAAAAATCTGACTGTGATCGTCTATACGGTAGCGTGCGCCGAGGTTAGGCGTTGCAACTGCCACATTCATGCCGGTGCGATATTGTGCTCCCGGCAAATAGTTGTAGCCAATACGGCTGACCATGGATTCCTTGATACCGGCCTCAACGCGGAGGCGATTATTGAGGGCGTTAAAGGTATCTCCAAAAAACAATGTATTGACGCGGGTAATGGTGAGATTGTCATAACTCGCCAGACGGGTACCGTCAGAAAGCTTTACGTTCCCCAGATAACCCCAGACATTCGCCGGGCCACCATTCGCACCAACTTCACTGTAAGGATTGACCATTCGCTCACGTGACCAGTCAAACCAGTATCCAAAAACAAGAGTATGCCTGCCCAGATTATAATGCACTTTGGATACCAGGCCGGGGCGATAGACATATGGTGTGCCGAACGGTGTATACATCATGACCTTATCGGTCGTGGTCCCGTTTCCGTTCAGATCCATACTGTATTTCTGGGTGCCGGAATAAATCGCATTTTCCGACATGAGAGAGGCGGAGGCAATTGTTCCGGAATTCCAATAGAAATACGGCGTGAAGTCAAAGCCCAGCTTGTCATTAATGACAATATTCTGAGGTGCGCTCAGGATCAGAACCCGATAGGGGCTCTGATGCAGCTTCCAGTATTTTGTATCGGTGGGAGAAAATTTTTCGGTGTAGTTGGCGTGCCTTCCGTATTCCTGCCATGCTGACAGGCTCGGGTTGAGATAGGCCACTTTCATGGAATCATCGAACGTGACAGCCACAGTGCTGCGACCGCCATTGTCCCAGTCTTTAACCAGCTTGGCGTCCACATGCTGCTTATGGTCATCACCAGCGCCGCGAAAATGCGGTTCTTCTAGGTGAGACCATGCGACAAACGCCCGCATTCCGGTATTTCCGATATCGCCGCTTTGCAGCCGGACATATTCCCGATGGGTATTGTAAGAACCAAAGGAACCGGCAATCGTGGCGCCCATTTTGTGGGATGGTTCAATCAGCTTCATTGTCACAATGCCGCCAGATGCTCCGATAACCGGAGAGTCCAGATTGGCGGACCCCTGCTGCATGGTGACTTCGTTCAGGTTCTCTGAATCAACCCATTCGGTGGGAAACGCCATATAGGAACCGATATCATTCAGCGGAGCCCCTTCCACGGTAAAGCCTATCTGATCACTGTTCATACCGCGGATTGTCATATTACCACTGACCATCCCAAACGGGTCGGCGCTGGCGACATTGGCGCCAGGGAGATTGCCTAAAAGCTTGAATACGTTTGGCGTTGGAGCCTGCTTGGCAATGTACGCTTGTGTAATCTCACTGCGCGATTTCGTGCCATTTTGAGGCACCATGCGGCCGCCTGCCACTGTTCTTGCAGATACAAGAATATCTTCGGCTTTAGAGATTTGCGGTTTTGCGCTCTTGCTAGCGGAGTGAGAATGGCGTTTCTCTCTGCTGTGGTTTGTGGGTGTATCCGGCGCAGCATACGCTGCCACCCAGAAGAGGTTGCCAACAAGGGCTGTACTCAGAAAGGTTAAAGCGCGCATGAAAGAAACTCTCGAACGATACGGAAGAACCCGGAAAGCCGGGCAACCTTGCAGATTGAGACAAAAAAGCGAGAGAAGGATCAACAAAGACGTATTGTGTTGTTATAAGACGTCTTAGCTAAATCGTTTTCCGATCCTTTTCAATACAAAATCGAAATATTTATGGGATTTTTTATGCCGGACGCTCTCTTCTCCGCCTATCTGGAACCGAATGACCCAACCCCGCTCTATCTGCAGGTTGGCCACCATATTTCTGGCTTGATCGGTAAAGATGAGCGGTTCATGGACAGACTGCCGTCCGAGGCTGAGCTATGTCGGCTCTATGGTGTTAGTCGTATTACAGTGCGTCAGGCGCTGTCATATCTGGCAAAAAGAGATGTGATTGTAAGGCAGCACGGGCGAGGAACATTTGTCGGGGCGGTGCATCGGCCGGGGCGCCAGAAGACCATTCATTCCTTTTTTGAAATTCTGGCCGATAAAGGGCTGCGCCCCCGGATGACGCTTCTGGATTATCGGATGCAGCCCGCACCAGAGGACGTGGCAAGAGGGTTCGGTGAACAAGGAGACGTACTGTTTATTCGGCGCGGATATCGTTCTGCAGAAGGCCCCCTCGGCGTAACGGAGGTTTTTTATCCGGGCCATCTTGCCAAAATGGTGACACCTGAACTTGCGGGCAGCAAAACGTCAGCTACTATTTTAAAGGATATCTTCAAATTTCATATAAGCCATGCCGATATATCTATTGGTCTGACACAGGCTGCTGATGATGTGAGTGAGTGGCTGAATATTGCAAGAGGATCTGTACTGCTGAAGATCAAACGTGTTACGGCCTGCAAAGGGCAGGGCATCTGTGAGTATAGCCGACTACTTGTAACAGAAGGAGCGGCCGATTTTCAGATTAAAGCTGACGGTGAAATGCTCAGTGAAGGCATGTTACATGACTAAGAGATCAAACACTTTTTTCCGTCTCATGCCCGAAGGATCGAAAGCAGTTCCATGAGAATGTTCTGTTTTCTATCGTAATTATCATCTGTTTGATGAAAACCTACATAAGCAGAAGTTTTTTGATGTTTGCTTTTAGATCCTGACTCTGTTTGTTCAGCCGAGACGGTATTACTCACGGGTGCGATGTGGTGTTGATTTTTAACAGCCCGTATCTGATGTGTGAGATGGAGATATGGCTTTAAAAGAGAATTTTCTGGGAGATGTGAAATTAATTTTAGAAAATCAGATATATAACTTTATGCTTTTTCCTCTACTTTTTTACGGATACTCCAAAGCATACGACGACGCAGCAGCCCGCTGACAGGGCGGATAAGAAACCAGTATGGCGTGAAGTGCTGTGTGGCCGCTTTGCTAAGGCACAGGACACGTGTTTCGGTTATAAGGCGACATTGAGTTTTACTAACGGATATAACAGCAAAACCAAGAACGAGTTTGCAGATATTTCCCTGTTTTATGGCCATAAAAGCATCTGGAGAGGGAACAGAACAAAGGCCATAATTGGCATGCCAGAATGCACCAGCCAGACCATAGACTAGAGCATGTTCTGTGCGGGCCAGAAGGATGAAATCCTGCATGTCCAGCGGAGAAGAGGATAAACGCTTGAACAGCCTTCCCGGCAGTTCTCTAAGAGCAATAACCGGGCGTAAAAATGGATCTTCTTGCACGCGATAGATTGCTATAGCATCAAGAATATCAGACGTTTGGCCACGCACGTTTATTGCGTGACGTTCCGAAAAATTATAACGAGGCAGAAAAACGTCAAAAATATTCATCGTATCTTCAACTTTACCAGTGGATAGAGCGACCGATCTGTAAAATTAAGCATTGTCTGATCCAAATCCAACGATCCCTCTTTTGGGTGATGAAACTGGTACCAGACTGCTATCGCGCAGCAAGTTGCGGCTTTCACTTTTTAGCCATTCGGTAAAAGATACTGTGTTGCCTGGTTGGTGCCGTAGGCTTTCCTGAAACAATCCAGCAGGCAAGTAAGTGATCATGATCTGGACGGGCAAGAATTTTACGGTACCGTGAAGATCAGACGCTCAGACACATTGTGATGCATTACGATCACTGTATCGTGCCGGTTCAAATACATAGCCTCTTTCACGGGTAAAAGAGAGAGGCTGGGCCACCTCAACACATACTAATATTACAGCCAAGCAGCGACCATTACCCTCTGTGCCGGATAGGCAGATTACGTTGTGCTTATGCCGCAGGTCTACGCTGTTTCTTCCTGTCGCAATCTGTGTAGCCGTCGCGTCCCGGAAGAACATGTAGCCCAACACTCTCTGGAAGCGGAGGGGGGCAGCAGGCACGCATAAAGCTGCTTTTTTGACGAATTAGACGTTGTTGGAATAGTCGCCATATTCAATAAAAATGATGGAACACGTTGTTTTTGAAGAAATATTAGTTTTGGATTCTTCTCTATTGAAAGCAACCCCTCAAAAAACTCGAAATATTAAAAACCGATTTAAGCAGGCCCGTTAAAGGGGAAAAATTTCTTGAAAATCAACCTGTTATGGTTTCCACAAAAAAAAACCCGCTTTATTATAGAGTATCTCTTTGAGTAACAAGCATGATATGCGTCGGACTATGTTGAAGTCGGATGAAAATCTTCACGAGCGCCACTGTTGATCTAAGTGGCTTTTTCTGGAGAGAGGCATGGTTTCGCGACGTTCCCTGCTGACGACGGCAGTCGCTGCTGCAATAGTCCCTTATGCAAAAGGGAGAGCGGCGTCTCAAAAAGTGAACTCACAGGATCTGGCGCTTCTCGACCTGCTGACTTGGGGAGCCTCTCCATCGGCCATTCGTGACTTCCTGATGCTCGGCCGTAAGCAGTGGTTGCGCGGGCAGCTCATGCCCCCAGCACAAGTGCCTCTGCCGCCCAATGTCCAGCAGCAGATTGATGGCCTGACAATTTCCCAGAGATCGGCTGTGGATCTGGCAAGGAATTTCGAGGCGCAGGGCCGCGCGATAAAGGGGATTGCTGATCCAGCCGCTCGGGCAGAGGCGAAAAAACTCTATCAGACCGAGATGACGGATATGGCGCGACAGGCCGCTACGGCCTCCATCCTGCGGGCTCTCTACGCGCCAGATCAGTTGCGCGAGCGCATGACGTGGTTCTGGTTCAATCATTTCAACATCTATCAGGGTAAAGGCATAATCCGAGTTCTCGTTGGGGATTACGAGCAAAATGCCATTCGCCGCCATGCACTGGGCTACTTTCGTGATCTTTTGATGGCCACACTCCGCCATTCCGCAATGATGCGTTTTCTTGACAACGCCGATAACAAAGCAGGCCATGTGAACGAGAATTATGCCCGCGAGATTATGGAGTTGCATACGATGGGCGTCGGTTCCGGCTATACGCAGCAGGATGTTGAGCAACTCGCCCGTATTTTAAGTGGTGCGGGTATAGATGTTCGCCTTGATAATCCCAGACTGAAACCAGAATTACAGCCTCTTCTGGTAAGAGACGGAGCCTTCCTGTTCAACCCGGCCCGCCATGATTTTAGCGATAAAATTTTTCTGGGGAAAACTATCAAAGGCAGCGGCTTTCCGGAGATCGAGCAGGCAGTGGACATGCTCTGCGCTCATCCTGCCACAGCACGCCATATCGCACGTCGGATCGCTCTGTATTTCGTTTCCGATAACCCGCCCGAGAGCCTCGTCGCCGGTATGACGCGGCGCTTCACGGAAAGCAAAGGGCATATCGCCAGCGTGCTGGATGTTATGATCATCTCTCCGGAGTTTGTGGCCAGTCTGGGAACGCGTTTTAAGGACCCGGTGCGGTATGTCTATTCAGCAGTCCGTATGGCTTATGATGAAAAGCTGATTATCAATACCGCTCCGATACAGGGATGGTTAAACAGGCTGTCTGAAGGGCTCTATAACCGTCTCACCCCTGACGGGTATCCGCTGGACTCCTCAGCATGGTCATCATCAGGGCAGATGATGGCGCGCTTCGACATTGCTCAAAAGATTGGAGCAGGAGCGGCGGCTCTTTTCAGGCGATCTGATGAAAAAGGGGCTGGCGAGGCTGTTCTCCCTCTCCTGCAGAACGGAGCGTATTTTGATGTTAGGCGTGCCACGCTGTCTCGGCAGACACGGGCTGCGCTGGACGAAGCGACGTCTCCTCAGGAGTGGAATACACTTTTCCTTTCCTCACCAGAATTTATGAGCTGACAGGAGACTTTCCGTCATGAGCCTCACGCGTCGTAACCTTGTGCTCGGAATGGCAGCCGCATCTCCGCTGACTATGGCCGGTCGGCTCTGGGCCGCACCTGCCGGGGGTGCCCGGCTGCTCGTTGTTTTTCTTCGTGGTGCTTATGACGCTACCAACATCATCATCCCGACGGGGAGCGATTTCTACTATGCGTCCCGCCCGACACTGGCAATCGCGCGGCCTGACCCCGGCAATCCTCTTGCGGCTTTACCTCTTGAGGCCGCGTGGGGACTTCACCCCGCTCTGCGCGAGACTATTCTCCCCCTGTACCAAAAAGGAGAAGTCGCATTTGTCCCCTTTGCCGGGACGGACGACCTGACCCGCAGCCACTTTGAAACACAGGATACGATCGAACTGGGGCAGGATATCAAAAACGCACGAAACTACCGTTCCGGTTTTATGGGGCGTCTGGCCCGGACACTGAGTGGGGTTTCCCCAATTGCGTTTACGGCGCAGTTACCGCTTGCTTTTGACGGCGGCGGTGCCGTGCCAAACATTGCCATTAATGCTGTCGGCAAATCCGCCATTACCGCCCGGCAGGCCCGGCTGATCAGTGACATGTATGCCGGACGCCCGCTTGCGTCTGCTGTGGATGAAGGCTTCCATATCCGGGATGACGTCTACCATGCCATTACAGATAAACTGACACAGGCAAGCAGGGGCGCCGCAAGCCCCAAGGGGTTTGAGCTTTCAGCCAGACGCATTGGCCAGTTGATGCGTGACAGGTTCAGCCTTGGCTTTGTGGATGTTGGTGGATGGGATACGCACGTCAATCAGGGGGGAGCCAAGGGCTATCTGGCCGACCGTATTGGCGAACTGGGGAGAGGTCTTGCCGGTTTCAGTGAAGAAATTGGCCCGCAATGGCATAATACGGTTGTCGTGGTGGTCTCTGAGTTTGGCCGGACGTTCCGTGAGAATGGGGACAAGGGCACAGACCATGGTCACGGGAGCGTCTACTGGGTGCTGGGCGGCGGTATCAAAGGAGGGCGCCTGGCAGGCGAACTGGTTCCTGTTGAGCAGAAACACCTGTTCCAGAACCGCGATTATCCGGTGCTCACGGATTATCGTGCGATGTTTGGTGGCCTGTTTCAACGACTATACGGGTTGGGGCAGACTGATCTTCAAACAGTTTTTCCCACTGCCAGCCCCACGGACCTTAAGCTGGTATGAGGACCGTTGCGTGGCGGGCATTGCTGTACTCTCTTACAGTGTTCGTCTCCGTCCCATCCGCGTTTGCGGCTAAGCCATGGTGTCGCATTACCTCGCCGCAGACCGGCCCCGTTCTCACATCTCTGGTGCATCAGCTTGAAAGGGAGCGCAACCGCTTACCTGCGCCTTTGCCTCGCCTGCATACAGAAGGCACTCTGCCGCATGAGGGTCTTTATGATGAAAGTGTTGAGGCTAAGCGTGACTTACCTCTCATGCAAAAAGCCGCGCTTGTCTGGCACGCAACCCACGATAGCGCATGGTTTGACGTCGCACGGCGCTATCTTTTGGCGTGGGTTACCACGTACCAACCCAGCTTTAATCCGATTGATGAAACCAGCTTTGATGCGTTGATTGACACTTATGCCATCATTGATTCTGCCCTGCTGCCAGCAGACCGTACATTGGTTAGAGCTTATCTTGAAAAATGGGCCAGCGGCTATGGTGACGCGATGGCGCATGCGGACAGTCACTCAACATGGCGCAATAACTGGCAAAGCCACAGGGTTAAACTTGTGACGATGATGGCCGTTGCCCTTGGCAATGACGTGCTGTTTGAGAAGGCACGTGTGCTGTTCCGTAAACAGATTACGGCCAATATCGCTCCGAATGGCGAAACCCTTGATTTCAGAGAGCGTGACGCACTGCATTATGTTGTTTACGATCTTCAGCCTCTGATTCAGGCGGCTCTTGCGGCCAGAACGCATGGAGAAGACTGGTATCACTGGACGACCGGTCAGGGTGCATCCCTTGCAAAAGCGATAGGCTGGTTAACACCTTATGTATCGGGTGAGAAACCGCACGAGGAGTTTGTCCATTCGGTCGTGCGTTTTGACGCGCTTCGCGCCAGAGCGGGGCTCAAAGGGTATTCTGGTATGTTTGATCCCCGCTCAGCAGGTGCGCTCTACTGGCTGGCTTCGGAATTCGATCCGTCCTTGCGGGCTCTGGCCGAAAAGCTTCAAGCTGTGCCAGCACCTTTTATTAGTCTTTGTGGACAATAAGGGGAGGTAACCAACAGTCTCAATGCCGGGTTATAAAGCCGTTATCATTTTGATTTCCGGACGCTCACCCTGTCAGATTTTTTCCTAAAATCGTCAGAATTACAATCTTTATAACCCGTTTTCTTATATCGCGTCATATCATCATAAGCCCCAATGATCTCGGAACGGTGCCAGACGGTCTGAAAGATAAAGCCGGTTCATCCTGCGCAATTCGTCGGGAGCTCCGGGTGTGGTGGGGGCATCTTTTGTGATCATACCTCGTAAAATTTTCATGGTGTTGAGAACAACAGCTGCAATGTCTCTCGCAAGGGTTTCATCCAGCCCCGGTGCGCACACACGCAGGGCTGCCGCTATTCCTGTCAGGGCATGACCGCGTGCGCGGTTGCGGATCTCCATTCTGTCTGTCCGTGCTTCCATCAGAGCAGATAGCGACTTTACGCGTGGATGAAGCGTGACAAGCAATTCAATCAGAACATCTGCCAGCGCCTCTGGCGAAAGGGTGGCCGCGCGCTGGGCGAGGGCTGCGTATTCCTCTTCCAGAATGGCGATATGGCGCTGTACAAGCGCATCTGCCACCGCTTCCTTGTTCGGGAAGAAACGATACAAAGAGCCAATCTTCGCTCCGGCACGTAGCGCGATTTCTGCCATGGTCGTCGCCTCATAGCCTCGTTCCGCCATCAGGTCGGACGCAGCCGCCAGCAATTCCTCAACGCGCTGACGTCCGGCCGCGCGCATTGGTTGAAGAGGCGTCCGTTTTCCTCTTGACGTATTTGAGTCTTCCCTCAATTAATACTCCTGTTTGAGTATGCACTCAACTTAAAGCGGTTTTCATATGCCCGGATAACGCTTGGGGAAAGCAGTCCGGACGTCAATAGGGAAGGTCTTATCATGATTTCACTCCCGGCTCGCCAGACAGCTCTTGTGCTGATTGATCTCCAGAAAGGTATAACGGGGCTTCCTCTTGCTCCACGATCAGGGGAAGACATTGTTGAACGCTCCAAAATGCTCGCGGCCCGTTTCCGGGCCGCAGGTTCACCCGTTGTTCTGGTGAATGTTGCGTTCGCCCCGGATTTTGCCGATGCCGTGCATGCGGCCGTCGACCGGCCTTTTTCGCCGCCGGGCGGCTTTGCTCCGGACTGGGCGGAACTAGCTGACGGCCTTGCTGAACCGAACGATCTGCGGGTTACAAAACGGCAGTGGGGTGCGTTCTACGGCACAGATCTTGACCTTCAGTTGCGGCGGCGTGGGATCACGACCATCGTACTTGGCGGGATTGCTACCAATCTGGGGGTAGAATCCACCGCGCGGGCGGCCCATGAGCATGGGTACAATGTCGTATTGGTAGAAGACATTATGTCTACATTTACGGAAGCGATGCAGCGTTTTGCCTGCGAAGAAATTTTCCCGCGCCTTGGCCGTGTGGTCGCAAGTGATGCAGTAACGCTGGATGTATGAGCGTCTGGTGTGCGCCATAGCGTCTCCCGGTTTCGAGTAACGCCAGCATGAAAACGAAAAAACTATTGCCAGCCGGGCGTGCAGATCAGTTGCCGCCGGGAACGTGGAAAATCGTGAGTGTTGCGGCAATCGGGTCTTTTATGGCGCAACTGGACGCCACGATTGTCAATGTGTCACTTCCGGACCTTGTTACGACGCTCCATGCGCCGTTTTCCAGTATCCAATGGGTCATTAGTGGCTATCTTCTGGCCCTTGCCCTGACGCTACCGCTTAACGGATGGCTGGTGAACCGCCTTGGAGCGCGCGCGGTCTATTTATGGTGCTTTGGTGCCTTTACACTGACATCCGCACTGTGTGCGGCGGCATGGTCCGCGCCATCCCTCATCGGATTTCGCCTTTTGCAGGGGATGGCGGGAGGTCTGCTCGCGCCCATGGCGCAGATGACGGTTGCCCGTGTGGCGGGTAAACAACTACCACGAGTAGCCAGCGCCATGACGGCCCCTGTGCTGCTCGCGCCGCTTCTGGGGCCTGTTGTGGCCGGAGCTATTCTCTCGGTTGCCTCATGGCGCTGGATATTTTTTCTGAATGTGCCGGTCGGACTGGTCGCCATTGCCCTCGCAGCTCTGTTTTTACCGGATGATCGATCAGAAATACGCTCACGCCCGCTGGACCTGAGGGGGCTTGGCCTTCTCGCACCAGCTCTGGTTGCATTCCTTTACGGCATGGATCACGTCGCGAAGTCTTCAGGGGTGATGATCCTTGGCGTATCGGTTGCCCTGTTTGCTTTGTATATCCTGTCTGCACGTCGCAAGGGGAACGATGCACTGGTTGACCTTCGCCTGTTTCGGATAAGGGCTTTTTCCGCGTCGGCAGTTATTATGTTCCTCACCAATGGTGTCTCGTTCGCCGGTCAGATGGTGCTGCCAGTATGGCTCATTCATTCCTGCGGAATTTCGCCTGAACAGACGGGACTGCTCATAGCCCCTTTGGGGCTGGGGATGATGTGCGTATACCCACTTATCGGTCGCCTGAGCGATCACTTCCCTGTGCGGGCTCTGACCGGCTTCGGAGCACTGCTTTCCTTGATGGGAACTCTTCTCCTGACAGCACTGGCCGCTAATGGTCTGAATATTGCTTTGCTCACCATAGCTTTATTTCTGCGTGGTGCAGGGGGAGGGGCCGTTGGTATTCCGGCCATGAGCGCAGGCTACGCATCAGTTTCACGGCAGGACATTCCCATGGCGACGACTGCGCTCAACATTATGCAACGTATTGGAGGACCAACTTTAACAACTGTCTGCGCCACATTTCTGGGGTGGCGGCTTGCAATAAGCGCGACGTCCCATGCTACATCCCAAGCTTTCACGGAAACTTTCGGACTTCTTGCCGTGTTCCATGCCGTCCTGTTGCTTACAACGCGCTTTATCAGGACCTCAGAAGCCAGACGCAGCTAACAGATAATCCGCTGGTAAAAGCTCTTTTTAAGTCAGTTTAGCATGCTGGCTGAATTTTCAGACCAGCCATAACGAGCAATTCCCAAGAAGAAAAGAGTTCCTGTAGCCCAGTCAGCCAAAAGCCCGGACCTTTCATCCGGGCTTTGTCCTGTCAGCTTCAGAACGCGATGTTTATGGCGGTGCTGAGAACAACTGCATCTTTAAAGACTGTGGTTCCGCCAACATGATTTACGTATTGAAAATCAGGCTTGATGGTGAATCCTTCCATGACATGAAAGCCGTAATAGGCCTCATAAATGGCTTCATGCCCCTGAATACCGTAGGGTATGCCATAATTTGCGCCGGGAAGCGGGAGGTTTGCGGAGGCCGCTGCTTCCTGAGATAAAATGGCGGAGCGACTGAATTTGGACCAGAGAAAAGCGATCCCAACACTATCCAGCGGGCGCTTCCATAATGCACCGGTGTCCATCAGTACCGTTGTAAAACTATGGCTGATCTGGGATGTCTTGCCAGAACCCCATCCAAAATAGCCCCCCAGAATGAGCCCGTTCATTTCACCGGGGCCGTGCCGGACAAGCATCTGGTCAGCCAGCACCCAGACTGAGGTCTGGCCACTTTGTTTGCGGGCTGGCTGGCCGGTCAGAACCCATGGAGCCCCATTGATATCTTCATAAAGGTCGTTGTAGCGGGAGTTATCATACATAATCCCGACTTTATAATGGCCGATCAGATGATTACGCCCGAATTCCGGAATCCAACCCGCCTCGAACTGGGAAGACAGCTTTCCAAGACGATCCTGCCCCCATGACCAGCCGGAAATTCCGCCATTATAGGCATGAGGAGAGACGGCAAAGAGGCCGCCCATCAGATAGAACTGCCGGATGGGCATCACACGCAGGACGCCGCCGATATTGCCTGAGGGCCAGCCACGCCCGCCTGTCATGAATTTGGTGGGGGATTCTCCGCCGCACAGCCACACATTCATAAAGTTACAAACCCATGGCGAGTTCTGGAAAAACGCGCCGGGCGGAATCCAGCCAACTGCAAGATCAATTTTGCGTTGTAGCCAGGCTTTTTCAAAATATGTCCAGACCAGATGCGCGACAACATTGCCACGGCTCCCGTAAATCTGCTGGACCTGATTGCTGTTATCGCCATACAGGCGGCTGAGATTGGTGCCGTGCCCGTTAACAACGAGCATATGCAGCCATAAATCGTCAGACCAGGAACTTGCGTGCAATAGTTTCTGCCAGTCAACATCCAGTGTCGCCCCGATTTGCCCGGCATTGCTATAAGCCCGTCTTTTACCGCCTGAAACATTGCCTGCAATATCTTCATACACATCCAGCGCGAAATAAAGTCCGCGTTTTTGCAGCCATGGCTGAATACCGCCCCAGTCTCCGAACAGGTGCGTTGTCCCGTAAGGAGGGCCAAATGACGGCGGGCCATAAGAGGCCTGCAAAAATCCTGGAATTTCCTGATAAAGCGGGACTGTAGGCTGGGTTTCCCCAAAAGGGGTTGGATTGGAAACAAACGGTTCTTTGGGAGCCGGTGCTCTGTTCCCGATAACGCCCTGAAGCCATGATGGAATTTCTGTTTTTTTATCCGGCTGTGCGGCGGCTCGAGGTTTGGCATGGTCTTTTGGTGATGCGGCACTGGCCTCCGGCGCCTCTGTTGAGGCTGGTGCATCCTGCGCCATAGCGGGGGGAGAGAACCCCGGCTGCCAGCCTGTCAGACAGAGAACGGTAAACAGACAGGCGACATAAACAGAGCGCACGGCACCGAAGCCCTGTCTGGTTTTAGTGGGTGTGATATCCAGTTCTGAGACACTGCGCATAGTATTGTTCCCCGGGAATGGTTTTGATCACAGCGGAACAAAAAATAATCCCGCCTGTTATCAAAGCATTCGACGTCTTTGTTTTTATTTTTCTCTTTGGAACAGTCTGAGGCCCCGCTTCCGGAGAACCGGGGTGCCTTCGCATTTTAGGCGTCGTATCGTGTCAGGTTCGGCGTCTGTGTCTCCGGTGTTGTTTCTTAATCTCTGGACGCGAATTATGGCCTGAGGGCACGAAAATGCTTTCTCAGGATGAGGCTTGCGAAGCATGTTATAACAACAGCGTAGACAGCCAGAAGAAGAAAAGATGTCAGGCCGGGCAGATGCGCGATCAATTGTCCGACAACAAGCGGCCCTGCGACACCCCCAGCCAGAGCCGCACAGACGAGAGTGGGGCCTGTTTTCTTATTTTTTCCCAGAAGCGAGGAACCGAAAACAAAGAAATTTGGAAAAATGCTCCCGATGAAAAATCCTGATAACAGATAGGTTATGGTCGGAAGAATGCCAGAAGAGGCCAGAAACAGCAGAACAGCGGTCCCGGCAAAGCCCGCAATGATCATCGGTGCCGTCGGGAAACGGTGCCCGGCAAAGCTGAGAGCAATGCGCCCGCTGAGGAAGAATACAAAAAACAACGAGAGAGCGTTGGCGGCCGTCACATCAGAAAAACTGCCGTTAACGAGAATAGACGGCCCCAGCCCGATCAGACAGGCTTCAATGGCTGTTCCTGACGCCCCAATAAACAATGTTGCAAAAGACGGGCGAAATACAGTGGAAGCTTCGGCCACTGCCTCGTGATGGTGAGGGGGCGCTGCAAATTGGAAGGCAAGAAGAAACGGAATAGCCAGCCCTGCGGAAAGAAGAGCGAAGCTGACTGTGGATGATCGCGCCAGCGCCACAAAGGCAAGGGGCGCCATAATTGCTCCGCCACCAAACAGGGCATTGACCAGGCTCACCATTGAAGGGCCGGAGGTTCCAAAGCTTTCAAGTAAGCGTGAATTTACCAGCGCCAGACTGGCGCCGTAGCCTGCCCCGAATGCAAGAGAGCCAAGCAATGTTAAGGGCCAGCCCGGCTGAGCCGCCATCAGGCCCGTTCCGGCCACAAGAAGACCAAAAGCGAGTTTGATGAAGTCCTTCTGACCACAGAAGAAAAGAGTGACGACCCCTGCCAGAGCACCGACCCATTGTGCGGTAACGATCATGCTTGCTGAGGCTATGGAAAGCCCAAATATCTGGCGGAACTCAGGAACGCATGGCCCAAGAAGTGACTGCCCGGCTCCCATCAGAATGAAGGCAAGAACACTTCCAGCGAAAAGCGTTTTGTTTTTTTTGATCGCTTCAATCATTGGCACGACTTTCATTTTTGCGCCGTCACGCTTCTTAGTGAATACGAAGCTTCTGCGGCATTCTTGTTTGGCATCGTGAGAAGCGATTCTTTACATAAGTCTATATCAATTGACAATTGTAAATGCTGTGTGGTTAGTTTCGGGCAGGGCAGACAGCGGAGAAGTTGCCATGGCAGAAGCCGAAAAGAAAAAATCATCCCCGTTTGTGCGTGAACGGGTATGGGAAAAAATAAAAAACATTGGCTCACCGGACGTTCTTATCATTGGCGGCGGTGTGAACGGCGTCGGGTTACTGCGTGATTTATCGCTAAACGGGGTTTCCGCTGTGCTGATTGACACAGGAGACTTCAGCGCCGGTGCGAGCGGAGCTTCAAGCCGCATGGCGCACGGCGGACTGCGCTATCTTGAAGGGCGGGAATTCAGTCTGGTGCGTGAATCAGCACGCGAAAGGAACATGCTGCTGCATGATGCGCCACACCTCGTAAAACCTCTTGAAATTGTAGTGCCGGTTACAAACCTGTTTGCAGGCTTTCCAAAAGCTGCTCTGCGTTTTCTGGGGCTTTCCAAAAAAACAGGTAACCTCAGCCTTGTGGCTATAGAAATGGCTCTTGTGCTGTATGAGCGTTTTGGTGCGGTTAGACGCGCTTTGCCGCGGCATAGTGTAACGCTCAAAAAGCGGTTTTTTCCTTCCGGCTTACCCACAACTGTAAAGGCGGTTGTCAGCTATTATGACGGGCAGATCGTCATTCCTGAAAACCTGATCATGGAAATGATTGAGGCGGCGATTGAGACGCCAGATGTGGCGGCAATTAACCATGTGGCATGGCAGTATAAGCAGGACGGGAGCTTCTCTGTTACTGACGATGTTTCAGGAGAAACAGGAGTTCTGCGGCCAAAAACGATTGTTAACGCAACGGGTTCTGCAATTGATAAGGTGAATGCTACACTAGGAAATCCCACACGGTTTATTCGTGGTATCAAGGGAGCGCATCTGGTTTTGCGGCACGATGCGCTGCACGCCCGGATGGCACGGCGTGCGTTTTATTTTGATGATGGGCAGGGGAGAATGGTGATCTGCCTGCCTGTGCAGGACGTCATTCTGATTGGTACAACTGAAGTTGAAACCTCAGACCCTGCCGATCATAGTGTTTCCCAGAAAGAAATTGCGTATCTGCTCAATGCGCTCAACAGCCTGTTTGATGATCTGCACGTTACAGAAGACCATATTCAGTCCGTTACGAGCGGTATTCGCCCCCTTCAGGCCGGGAGTGGAAACGCAACGCAGGCCGCGCGAGATCATGCCCTGATCCAGACCGAGGCCAGAGGTCTTCCTGTATGGTCTCTGGTGGGCGGCAAGTGGACAACATTTCGGTCCTTTGCAGAAATGGCTGCGGACGCGATTTTGGCGAGACTGGGCAAAATACGCAGCACCAGCACTGCGGACCGTCCATACCCGGGGGCCGCAAACGTGCATGCCACGTCCCTTGCAGGCAAAACCGGCCTGCCTGTGCAGCGTGTGACAGAATTACTGCGGCGATACGGCGCTATCACGTCTGAAGTGGCCGCATTTTGCGCAAGTCAGCCTGACAGTCCTCTGGAGAACGCGCCCGGTTATTCCCGGCGTGAAGTTGAATGGCTGACGCGCCATCGCATGCCTCTCACTCTGGAGGACATGGTGTTGCGTCGGATGAATATCGTCATGACAGGGCGTCTGACACGCGCCGCTTTAAAAGAGATTGCAACGATTATGGCCGCCGTTTTGGGGCATGACGCGGATTGGGTTGATGCGCAGATTGAAAAGTGCACCTCAGATTCACGCATTCTCTGGCGGGGAGGGAAATCATGATGTCTCATGATCAGGATGCTCTGCTGCTGGCAATTGACGCAGGTGGAACAGCGGTAAAAGTCGCGCTGTTTGATAGTCAGGGCGGGATAGTTCGCCTTCGCAATGCTGAAGTCACGACAAACCACTACCCGGACGGCAGAGTGGAGCGTGATCCCGACGCATTCTGGCAGGCAACAGTGCGTGCCATTCGTGATGTCTTGGAAGGGGGTTTTGCAAAACGCCTTAAAGGCGTTGGCGGCACGGGATTTGGAAATGGCATTTTTCTGGTGGATGCCGAGGGAAGGCCGACGCATCCGGGCATTGTGTCGGTTGATCATCGTGCACAGCCAGTTGCTGATCGTATTCTCAAAAATGGAGAAGATCAGACCTTAGGCCAGATGAATGGCCACCGCCCGTGGGGCGGGCAGACCCTGATCCAACTTGTCGGGCTTTCAGAAAATCTGCCGGATGTCATGCATGCCACGCGCTGGGCTTTGGCCTGCAAGGACTTTATCCGTCTCCGGCTCACAGATGCCGCATTGACCGACCCTTCTGACGCAAGCGGGGGAGGGCTGATGAACCTTCGGAGAAAAGACTACGCAACGGAGGCTTTTTCTCTTCTTGGGCAGTCAGGCCTTATGGAAAAGCTTCCAGAAATTGTTGCTAGTTCTGGCATAGCAGGAAGAATTAGTGCCCGGGCTGCGGCTGAGACAGGACTGCCGGAAGGGCTCCCTGTTGCCGGGAGTATGATGGACGTTGCATCCTGCGCTCTGGGTGCCGGTGTGATCACCCCGGACCGGATGGTTATGATTGCAGGGACATGGGCAATCAACGGAATGGAAACATCAGGGGAAGATACAAGGAAATATCCTCTGCTGAACATGCTCTACCGGGATCACGCACGGCTGGTTGCAGAAGGAAGCCCCTCATCCGCCGCCAATCTGGGCTGGTATCTGAAGCACGCTTTGGGGGACCGCATCTCCGTCCCTGAGGCTCTTACTATTGCAGAAACCTGTCCTGTTGATGCGCGGCGCTGCTACTTCCTTCCTTATATTCATGGTCCAAGCCCCTGGCAGGCAAGCTTTCTCCGCCTGAGTGCCACGGATAACGAGGCATCCATGATCCGTGCCATCTGTGAAGGCGTTGCTTTTGAACATCGCCGTCATGCTGAGGCTCTTCTGGAATACGGAAACGGAGAATGGCCTGAGGTGATCCGCCTGACGGGCGGTGCTGCAAGATCCCCTTTCTGGGGGCAGATTTTTGCGGATGTATGCAACAAACCGGTCGAGATTGTTGATACGCCAGAGGTCGGCGCATTGGGTGGTGCAATCTGTGCTGCGGTCGCAAGCGGACTTTATGCCACGCTTGAAGAGGCCGTGGCGAAAATGAGCAGGGTCTCATGCAGGCTGGAGCCGGTTCCTGATCATGTCGCCATTCTTGAGAAACGATACCACGAATTTTCCCGGCTCGATCGGGGGATGAAAGCTCTGTTGTCCGCTGCATCCTGAAAAAGTCATCCTCAAACTAAGGCAATCTGTGCAATGACGAAGAAAAACGAATACAAAAAAACACGTTTTTTCGAGAAAATCTCCCGTATCAGAGCCGGTGACTATAAAATCGGTGATTTCATGATCGCGGACGCCAAGGATGTTGATGTTGCTGGCGGAGTTCCATCCATGGGGCTTCGCCGTGACAGAGTGACCGGCAAAAGCTCTGGCTATCGCAACCGTCCGGAATTTCTGCAACAGGTGCGCGACCTGATAAAACAGGATGTCCTTGATATCATGCTGTCTTCCACAGCAACTATTGAGCAACTTGCTGACGAAGGTGCTTTTGAGAATAGTAAAATTATATCAGCTTTTCGCGGCAATGAAGCAACTGACGCGTGGGTCGGTATTCGGGGAGGGCGGTATCGTGATTTTCCACCACGCCCATACCGGGGCGCGGCCCTTGAATTTGCCCGTGCCCCGCTGTGCCTGTACTCTCTGACGTATATTAATGATGCAGAGCATGATGCATCCTCACTTGAAGCCTATGCGCGCTTTCGGGCAGATGCCCGGATGAACGGCAAAATGCATTTTCTGGAGGTTTTTAATCCTAATGTTGAGACGGGACTCTCCAGCGATCAGGTTGGTTTTTTCATTAACGATTGTGTGGTGCGCACACTCGCATCCCTGACGCGCCAGGAGAAACCCGAGTTCCTCAAGGTGGCATATAACGGCCCGGGCTCTCTGGAAGAACTGGTGCAGCATGATCCGTCCATGGTGGTGGGCATTATGGGAGGAGGCGGTGGCACGCACCGAGATACGTTCGAGCTTCTGGCTCAGGCTGAACGCTATGGCGCCCGTCTGGCGCTCTTTGGGCGTAAAATCAACGGAGCAGAGGACCAGTGCCTGATGATTACGTGGATGAGACGGGTGGTGGACCGGGAAGTTAACTCCATAGAGGCCGTGCGCGGCTACCATGCCGATTTACAGCTTCAGGGCTGTGTTGCCGATCGCAGCCTTGAAAATGATTTGCAGATCACAGACAGTATGCTCAAAGACGCAGTTACAGAGACATGACGTATGGGAAGGCGGAATGCAGAGAGAGACAGGCCCATCAGACAGGGTTATTGCTGAAACCGCTTGGCTCTACTACGTCAAGAACATGACACAGGGCGAGATTGCCACGCGCATGGGGCTCTCTCGCCCGACCGTTATCAGTTACATCAAGCAGGCCAAAGCGCGGGAAATTGTCTGCATCCGCTTATCTGGTGAGCATTTTCGTCTGAATGCAACGGCGGATGCCCTGACAGAGCGGTTTGGGCTGGAAAGTGCTCACGTTATTCCAGTTGATGGTCTTTCGGAGGACGGAAGCCTTGCTGAAGTCTGTCAGGCTGCAGCACAAGTCTTGCTGGAATTTATCCAGCCGGGAGACCAGCTTGGCGTGAGCTGGGGGAAAACACTCAGCCTGCTTTCGGATTATGTTCCGTACTGGCCTATTGAAAATCTGACGGTCCGGCAGCTTATAGGCTCCATGGCTAACCCTTTGCTGCCCACATCCGAACGATGTTCCGTTGAAATTGCCAATCGTATCGGTGCACTCTGTATCAACCTGAATGCGCCGGCGATTTGCAGTTCTGTTCTTCTTGCTGATCTTTTAAAAGCGGAACCTATTATTCATGATCAGCTTGAGAAACTGAGTGACTGTAATAAAGCGATTTATACAGTCAGCCCCGCAACACCAGACAGCCATGTGACGCATTTTCAGATTGCGTCCGTGCGGGATATCGAAAATTACACAAAACGGGGTGCCACGGGCATTATCGCAGGGCGTTTTATTGATGCAGAAGGTCAGGCTGTGTTGGGAGAGATCGATACGCGGCTGATCGGAGCAGATCATGCGACCTTGCGCCAGATGGAAGGACTTCTGGTTGTTTCTGGTCAGCATAAACTTGAGGCCACACGGGCCGCCCTGCGTGGTGGATTTGTAAAAAAACTTGTTATAGACGAAGACCTTGCTCAATCCCTTTTGGGTAGCTAGCCCGATACTGCATTACTATTTATAGCTTTTTATAACGGTACAAAGGCGCTCCTACTGTTATGATTAAAGTAGAGAGAGATTATTCGTTTTTCTCGACATCTGTTGTCGTAAAATAGCATATTTATTATGAAACTTGGCAGTGTCACCTTATGCAGAGGGGAAGGCATGAACACGTTGGGACATTGTTGTGCTGTGACGGCAGTATGCTAGAGAGGACCGTATAAAAGGAGCTTATTAACGCGTTATGAGAGCAGTTAGGTGGCTTGCATGATTGAAATGAAGCCAGTCTTATTTTTTTTCTAGGCTTGGTATCGTTCATGATTATTTCTATATTCAGTTGATTTTATTTTTTAATCATTAAGGGATATTGCAAGAAAATAAAAATTACATTGATGTTTCATATTGTATTTCTTTAACAATCACGGAAAAACTGCGACTGCAAAAAATATAGGTTTTGCCGGAAACCCTGAACAGCACTGGTTGAGCATGTTATGTCAACTGACCAGCCGAAAGTTCTTACAATATATTTCAACCCGTTTTGATGGCGACGTTATAATTAGATGATAGGGAAACAAAATTCACTTTACTATTAAATACAGATTGCCAAACCTTAAATAAAAATCTCGATAAACCTTGAGAAGACATAACTGACAGGGAGAAATCTGATCATGCCTCCACATCCCCTGACCTCACCGGATATTTTCCAGCATGTCCGCATGATTATGGGCATGGTTGTCGGCTTGAGCGTAACCCGACTTCTGACGGGGCTCGTCCGTATTATTCAACACCCAAGCCAGACGCGCATTTATCCCGTACATATTGGCTGGGTGCTCACGTTGCTTCTGATGCTGATGCATTTCTGGTGGTGGGAATTATGGCTGATTGAGCTCCCTGTATGGAGATTCGAGACCTATTTGTTTCTAATTCTTTATGCGATCATATTATTCTTCCTGAGCGCTTTTCTATTTCCTGACTCTATCAGTGATTATACAGGATATGAAGATTTCTTTATTTCAAGGCGAAAATGGTTTTTCTCGTTTTTTGCCCTGACTGTTGTTTTTGATTTAATTGACACTCTTATCAAAGGACCCGCACATTATGCCTTGTTTTCTATAGAATACTGGTTTCGTGTCCCGGTTTATCTTGTTTTATGTGGGATAGCGATTATGTCCACCAATCGACGCTTTCATATGGCATTTGTGAGTATGGGGCTTCTTTATGAAGTGTCGTGGATCATCCGGCATTTTGAAACATTATCTTGATATCAGGACACTGAAATAGTGTAATTTTTCCAATTTATTTTGATAAAACAGCCGGGGCGAAAAAAGTGCTGCGTGCGGCCCTAAAGGGGCGGGGGATCATCACGGACCGTACCAGCACAGAACTGGACACGGTTCGTGATTTCTATTTTGGATCAATGAGTCAGTTCACAGTGTCCCGCTAGTCGAAAAAAAGGCGCTTTGTGCTATTAGGGGACGTAACCTACTGTTAACCCCCCTTCGTGCGCGAAGGAACAGTTCTGGCTCTGGTCTGTGCTTATGTGCTTGCTGGTGAAATCAAGCGGAGCGCACATTACGCAGAGGCTTTTCACACCTATGAAGCTCATGTGCGTCCTTATGTCCCACGCTTCGCAAAAGGGATGAATTCCGTTTTCGTGCGTCTTATTCATGCCTGAATCCGGATAGTGATTTCACTGCCGAATATGATTGAGAAAGTCCTTGCAAGTAATTGTGTCCAGAAATACCTCGGACTGTGCTGGGTGAAACACGAGAAGAAAATCACAGAAGACTTTGTATTTCGGAATTATAAGTGTGGGAGGTCTCTTTAGAAAAATAGCTCTCCCACACAGCATTTGTGTATCTATCTTTACAGGCAGTCTATTAAGGGCAGGATGTCCAAGGGTTTTCTGACTTTCTTATATCAGTCAACAAACTTGATGATCCGATGCAACAAGTGGGAGAAAAATATTATCGACTATTTCGCTGATCGCCTCATCTGTAAGGGGTTTGAAGGTCATCATCAGGTCATGTCGCACAAGGTCGAGCGGGAGCGAGGCAATACGGGGTGTAAGCCTGCTTTCGTTAATTTCTCCGCGTTCGACGGCCCGTGCCAGAACAGCGCGATACTGGTTCCCTTCAACAATGCGGTTGCGTAATTCCGTAAAACTTGAGCGCTCCGCCACCAGATCTTTTTGCATATCAAAAAAGAGTTGAAGGTCTCCACTGTTTGCACGATCGGACATATGGCGAAGCAGAAGGCAGAGTTCATCGCGGACATTTCCCATATCGGGAATAACGGGTGCCGCATGAGCAAACCTTTGCGCCAGTGCTGCTGTTGCCAGCGCTGTGCGGCTGGGCCAGCGTCTGTGGAGCACTGGGCGGCTGGTGCCGGCCCGGCGGGCCACATTTTCCATCGTGAGGCCGGAATATCCACTTTCAGACAGTTCAGCCCAGGCTGCTTCTAAAATAGCCTCCTCCAAGGCTGCTCCCCGCCGTCTTACTCTTCCTCGAACGCCCATAACACTCCTCATAAGATACACAAAGAATCTTATTGCCTTTGTTTTGCTGACATATAAGATACGTGACGAATCTAATGTATGAGGCATAGCATGAGCAAAAGAGGCGTTCCAACCCGAAACCGTCGTGTCCTGATTTCGGGTGCCAGCATTGCCGGGCCAGCTCTTGCTTTCTGGCTGGATCGCTATGGTTTTGACGTGACGGTTGTCGAGCGTGCTGCGACTATTCGTACCGGAGGGTATCCGATTGATGTTCGTGGCACGGCGATTGATGTAGTCGAACGGATGGGATTATTGCCACAAATCCGTGCGGCACACGTCAACACGCGTCTGATGACATTTGTTGATGGAGACGGACGTGAAATTGGCTCTGTGCCTGTCTATGATGCCGTTGGTAGCGATGAAAGAGACGTGGAGTTACCTCGGGGAACTCTGGCAACATTGTTGTATGACGCGTCCCGGCAAGGAAACGTCCGGTATCGGTTCAATGACTCAATAGACACGCTGCACGACGACGGTGCGGGGGTGGATATTCGGTTCACCAGTGGCATTCGTGAACGCTACGACATTGTTGTTGGGGCAGATGGGCTCCACTCCCGCACGCGGCGACTTGTCTTCGGGGCTGAGGATCTTTTCCGTCATGATCTCGGCTTTGATTTCGCACTCTTCTCATTACAAAATGATCAGGGTCTCTCATATGGCGGTATTTTCCATGCAGAACCCGGACGTGTCGCGGGGTTGTTTGCGGTTCAGGATAGTCAGAGGATGTTCGGATTTCTGACATTCATGACTGATCAGGGAGCCCCGCGCACAGTCAGGGGGCAACTGGATTTAATACAGGCAACTTATGCCGGTATGCGCTGGGAAGTGCCGCGTCTGTTGAAAGAGATGGAGGTGGCTGACGATCTTTATTTTGACAGTGTCAGTCAGATCCGTATGCCGCACTGGTCCAAAGGATCTGTCGTTTTGCTGGGAGATGCCGCTTTTGCACCGTCTTTCCGGTCCGGGCAGGGAACCAGTCTTGCTCTTGTCGGTGCTTATGTTCTTGCAGGAGAACTTGCTTCGCATGAGAAGACCTCGGCTGGACTGGAAGCATATGAACGCGCCCTGAAACCCTTTGTCGAAGCCAATCAGGCACTGGCGACTGATGGGCGAGGGGCGTTTTTCCTGCCGCGCACTCAGGCAGATATCGACATGCGAGACAGGATGCTGGCTGAGATAGCACGCAACGGCACTGGTGCGTTTTTTGACAACCGCCGTCCAGCGGCTCACTCCGCAATTAGTTTAGTGAACTATTAGAGGCTGTTACGAGCGTGAGACGCATTTTGCCAGGTCACCCCAGAATATAGTTCACGCAGGCTGAACGCTATCGCAAACACATGCTGGAAATTCAGGGACGATCGGAAAAATCCTGCAAGATGGTCCTGCGCAAACTGGAGCTTCTGAGAATAGTCCCGTGGATTGTGCCGAAAGGAGGCTTTTGCCTGTGGTGCCAACTGCCTAAAGTGCAGGACTCAACAGACAGTGCACTGAAAAGCATGGCTGACGCTATTCTCCATACTTTGGGAAATACCTTCAGTGTCAGCCAGTCGGCGTGTTCCTTCATGTGGTTCAATGTGACGCAGCAAGAAGATAAGAATTTTTCGCTTTCTGAAAAAATATTGGAAGGGGAAATGCCAGACTATTCTTGATATTGTCTATAAAAATCACAGTGACTGAGCCGTAAGGGGTGTTTCTCTGGTCTTACAAAACGGCCTACTCAGTATCCTGCGCCCCTTGTAGTGCATTCTGTATTTAACTCCACGATGGAATAATTGCGCCATGGTAGGCTTCAAGCAGTTTTGCGCGCACATTGGGTTGCTGGAAGGCTTTCACGAGCGGCTGTATCCATGGTGCATGGGCATTGTTCTCATTCACAGCAATAAAATTGATGTAGGGGTTATTTTCCATACTCTCGCGTGCGAGGCGTTCTTTGTTGAGGTCAATCCCGGCTTTATAGGCCCATTCCGTAATAACCACCCCGGCATCCAGATCGGGCAGGGATCGCGCCAGAACAGGATCATCCAGCTCTTTAATTGTTAGAGATTTTGGGTTTTCCGCAATATCCAGCGCCGTGGGCATTCCATCCGGTACGGTTGCAATTTTTAAAAGGCCTAGGGATTGCAGGAGCTTCAGGGCTCTCCCTTCATTTGTCGGATCTGCTGGAACGCCTATTGTTGCGCCTTGCGGCAGGGCAGAAAGGCTCGTCCATTTCTTGGAATAAAACCCGACTGGCGCGAAATATGTATTACCGACCGGGACAATATGGGCACCCAGAGCCGTGTTTTGTGCCTGAAGATAAGGACCATGCTGGAAAGCATTTGCATCCAGATCTCCGGCCGCCAGCGCCGCATTGATCGGTGTTCCCTCAGAAAACGGAATAGCCTCAATGGCCAGACCGGCAGTCCGGGCATTTTCCTGAACAATATGCCAGATATCCTCATCCTCACCGGAGAGGATACCAACCCGTATTGGGCGAGACTGTGCTCTGGCGGTGGATGACAGAATGACTGGTGTCGCAGCCAGAAGCGTCAGGACGGTACGACGATTAAAACGACGCCTCCGTGCGGTGGAAAGGCTGGGAGAGAACACATTACGCATGGTCGAGAACTTTCGGTAATGCCGGAGAAAGAAGGTCACTGTGATGGCGGGCTGCGACGTCCGGATGCGATCTGAGACGACCCTTTAAGGTGTTTTGGCCAATCTGGGAGAAAAGCGGATTTTCCGGGTCCTGCGTCAGCCCGATGCTAGATTTTGTGAGGGATTCCGGCAAAGGCAGGATGGGGATTGTGGAATCCAGTTGCGCGCCAAGGAAAAATGCGGCCGAGAGCCTGTTATGCCCTGATCGGGGACTGACCACACGATGAATGGCTGCCCTGAAATACCCGCTGGTCGCGACTTCAAGCAGTTCACCGATGTTGACGATAAACGTGTCTGGCTGTGGCGGAGCCTTGAGCCATTGCCCGGAGGTCAGTTCAACTTCAAGGCCGCCTTCGTTATCCTGTAAGATAAGAGACAGCAGATCACTGTCTTTGTGCGGACCGACGCCCTGACCTTCATCATTATTTTGAGAACCCGGATAATGGATCAGCTTTAAAAGGAGATAGGGTGCGTCATTCACAACCGGATGAAAGGCTGTTTTATCCTGTGCCAGAGACAGGGAGAGCGCTTCAAGAAGTTGGCGCAGCACATTGAGGGTTTGCTCCTGCCAGGCCAGAACCGTTTTTTTGAATTCAGGGAGGGCTTCAGGCCATTGATTAGGCCCCTGAAGACGCAGATAGGCGGGCTTATCCTCAAGATCTGTCAGGGCAGCTTTTTCTGAACCGATATCAATCTGTTCACGCCAGTCCTGCCTGCCGCGCGTTAGCTCCAGTCCCGCACGATTATATCCTCTGAAATGCGGGGAATGAACCATGGCAATCTGCTCTTTCTGCTCCAAAGGCAGAGAAAAGAAGTGCTGTGCCTGCCGGAGCAGGTCAGCATTGAGGGACAAGGGAATTCCATGCCCTTTCAGGTAAAAAAAGCCGTACTCGTGGGCAGCAAGCCTCAGTGAGTCCAGAAAGGCGGCATCGGGCTTTCCTCTTTTGTCCCAGAGCGAAAGATCGATGGTCGGCAGAGAATAAGCAGTCCGCGTCATGCGTTGATCACTTCCAGCTACGGTATTTGCCAGATGTCAGACCGTGGCCAAAACCGGCGTCAGGCTCTGACAGGCCCTATTTAATGCATATTAAATCGCGTTATATAAAAAATCCATAAATTATTCGTTGTTTGACTCATAATTCCACATGGAATAATTGTGCTAAAGTTATTTATGGAAAACACTATAATGATACGTGGTTATATTCTGGCACCGATTGTTTTTGGTCTGTCTGCGTCGACCGCTCTGGCTGCGGAGAGCGGAAGCGGACAAAATCCTTCTGATAAAGGCGCGCGTTCTCAGAAGGTGGCTGTTGTCAGAAATACGCTCCGTACAACACAATCAGACCATGAGGCCTCTGATGAACCTGAACAGGTGATTGTTACAGGAACGCGTGATCCCTCTCAAACCGCGGCGAGAAGTGTTAGTCCAATCACCATTATTGGCGGGGATCAGCTCAGAGCAACAGGTATGACGGATATCCGGGAGGCTCTTGTCCAGCTTTCTCCGTCCATCAGCCGGGAAGTTAATGGGTCAGATCAGGGGTCAGTCGTGGATGCTCTGAGCCTGCGTGGTTTGAATGCTGATCAGACGCTGGTGCTGGTCAACGGAAAAAGACGCCATACAACAGCAGCCATTGCTGTCGATGCATCTTCCCAGCAGGGCACGACGCCTGTTGATTTAGACATGTTACCAATTTCGGCCATTGACCACATTGAAATCCTGCAGGATGGCGCCGCAGCCCAGTATGGATCTGACGCCATTGCAGGCGTTATCAATGTGATCCTGAAATCAAACAGTCACGGTCTGCACATGCAAGCCACCAACGGCGGATATGCTGCCGGAGATGGCTTTACGACAGGGGAAAACCTGAACGCGGGGTTTGCTCTGGGCCAGCGTGGCTATGTGAATATCAGCGCAGAATTCAAGCATCAGGATCGCACCCAGAGGACAGGGATTGACCCCAGAACCGGCCGTAATAATAATCTTGCGACTGGCCAGCCGCAGGTCACACGGGAATCAATTGAGGCGAATTTCGGCTATCATCTGACAGATCAGATTGAACTCTATGGGTTTGGCACCTTTACACATCGGGATGCTGAACGCTGGGCCTATTTACGTGCGCCGAGCACGGCGGCAGCCGACGGGCTTCAGGGCATGTATCCGAATGGTTTTGAGCCTGTGGAGACAATGCCTGAAAATGATTATGGCTTTACGTTAGGGTTCCGCGGCAAAAAGCTGTACGGCTTTGACTGGGATCTCAGTTCCACCATTGGTGGAGATCACGATACGCTGGCTGATTATAACTCAGCCAATGCGGATGCCTACAAAGAAACTGGCTATTCACCGTCCCGCTTTTATCTGGGCAATTACTCCAATCAGCAATGGACAAATAACCTCGATATCCGGCGGGGTGTTGATCTGCCGTTTCTTTACAGACCTCTGAATATTGCGTTTGGGGGAGAATATCGCAGAGATACTTATTCGATCGGGGCCGGGGAGCCGTTGTCATACTATTTGAGCGGGGCACAGGGCTACCAGGGAGAAACGCCTGAAAACGCGGTTAATTCCGCCAGACATGTGGCCGCAGCTTATCTTGATTTGTCGACACAAATTATCTCGCGCTGGCGAGTGGATATTGCCGGTCGGTTTGAGCATTATAATGACGTCGGCAATGCACGGACCGGAAAAATTTCCAGCCGTTATGATATCAACAAATATATCGGGTTCCGTGGGACAGCCAGCACTGGCTTTCGGGCACCTACTCTTGCTGAGCAGAATTTTGCCGCTTTTATTTCCAGCCCGAACTATGCGACGGGGCAAATTGCCGCGAACTCCGCAGCGGCACGCGCCTTAGGTTCTCCGGGGTTACGTCCTGAAACATCAACAAATTTCAGCGTCGGGATGATCCTGAACCCGTTGCCACGGCTCCATATCAATGTTGATGCTTACACGATCTCTATCAAACACCGGATTGTTGATGGAGGATATGCATCAGGGGCACGCGCCATTGAGGCTTACGCGGCTGCCGGGGTGAATACATCCGGGTTTGCCGGAGATGAATCCGCAGTCAGTACAAATTACTTTACGAATGGTGCCAACACGCGCACGACGGGCCTTGATATTACAGCCCGTTACGCCACGGATTTCGGCCGGTTTGGAAAGGTGGACTGGGATGCAGCCGTTAATTTCAATCACACCAAAGTCAAGGATATTGCTCAGACAGGGGAGGGCAATCCTGTCCTGAATGCTCAGCAGATCAGCCTGATGTCGACGGAAAACCCCTCAAACAAGCTTATTTTTGGCGGCCGGTGGACATTGGGGAAATGGGATGTGGCTGTGCATGAAATTCGCTATGGCCACACAACATCGAACCTGACGTTTGTCTCTGGGCCAAATGCCTTTTCTACCACAGAGTTTTACCATCAGATCAACCGCCCGCGCTTTGTGACCAATCTTGAGGTGGGATATCAGGTATTGCCTCAGCTGCATCTGGCATTGGGGGGCAATAATATTGGAAATGCTTACCCGAGCCGGGTGCCGTCTTTCACGGCAGATTATAACAACAATCTCTATGATACGCTTAGTCAGCAGCTTTCAGAAGAAGGCGGATTTTACTATCTGCGTGCGGATTTAAAAATATGAACAGCGTCCCGTTTCTAGAGAAATCGCATGGCTGAGAGTCTGACAGAGAGTCTGAGAGTTGACCGGCTGTACAAAGCTTTTGGTGGCAGCACTGTACTGGAGGGTTTGAGTTTTTCCATACAGGCAGGCGATATTGTCGGGATTATCGGGCGGTCCGGGGCTGGGAAGACAACGCTGCTCCGCTGCCTGCACGGCGCGGAAACCCCGGATGCGGGAGACGTTTTTATTGAAGGTCAAGAAATTGGCAGGCTGAAAGAAAAGGAACTTCTGGCAGTCCGCCGACGTATTGGCATGGTTTTCCAGAATTTTAACCTGCTTAAATCCCGCACTGTGTGGGGCAATATTTCTCTGGCTCTTGAGATTGCAGGGGTTCCCAAATCAGCGCGCATCGCAAGGATTCAGGAACTGATAGGGCTGGTTGGACTGGAAGGGCATGAAAATAAACATCCTTCTCAGCTTTCGGGCGGGCAAAAGCAAAGGGTAGGGATTGCGCGGGCAATTGCCACAAATCCGGCAGTCCTTCTGTGCGATGAAGCCACATCCGCTCTGGACCCGGAAACAACATCATCTATTCTTACTTTGCTGAGCAGGATCAATCAGGAACTTGGCATCACGATTGTGCTGATCACCCATGAAATGGATGTGATCCATCGCCTTGCACGCCGTGTCATGGTTTTAGAGCAGGGGCGTATTATAGAAGATACACGCATAGAGGTTTTCTCAGGCACAAAAGAGAAGCATGCCTTAACGCAGTTTTTTGAAGGAGAAGAGCAGAGCGTTCTTTCAGGCCAGCGACTGTCTGTTATGCAGAGCGAAAAAACGCATGGAGGATTACCGGCACTACGTGTAACGGTTGCAGAAAGTGCCTTATTCACGTCTCTCATTCCGGCTCTTTATGAGCAGTTTTCTATTACATCACACGTGCTGAGAGTAGATTTGAACGAAAATTATTCTGATACAGGCGCAAGACATCTCATTATTCTCTCTCGGGACGATGAGAACGCCCTGAACTGGCTTGTGCAGAACGTCGAGAAAATGGAAGTGCTTGGCTATGTCCCATCAGGTATTTGATCTGTTCCTGAAGGCGACGCTGGCAACGCTGGAAATGGTTTTTGCTTCTGCTGCCATTGCCGTCATTTTTGGATTACCACTCGCGCTTCTTCTGACTGTAACAGCACACAACGGTCTATGGCCTTCACCTGTTATTCGCAAAGGGCTGGGCTTTATTATTGATCTGACCAGAGCTGTGCCCTTTATTATTCTTCTCGTCCTGCTCATCCCGTTTACCCGTCTTCTGGTTGGAACAGCCCTTGGAACGGGAGCTGCGATTGTGCCTCTTTCAGTCACGGCTATTCCGTACTTTGCACGCATTGCTGAAGTGTCTTTGAAAGACGTGGACCCGGCGCTGATTGAAGCCATACGCTCCATGGGTGCAACGCGCCTGAAAGTCATATGGTCTGTGCTGCTGCCAGAAGCGCTGCCGGGATTGATTTCAGGCCTGACGGTTACGGTGGTCACCCTGATCAGCGCCTCTGCCATGGCGGGTGTGGTTGGAGCCGGCGGATTAGGCGACCTTGCTATCCGCTATGGCTATCAGAGATTCAACACAGGCATGATGCTCTGGATAGTTGGGATACTTGTACTGATCACGATAATTGTGCAAGTTTCTGGCAATTTGGTAGCTGCTAGACTTAGAAAAAATCTATGAGTGTTTTTGCGAAATCTAAGGAATATGTTTTTTGATAAAAAATCTTTATTAAAAAAAGTATGCATGTTTCTTTATAGTCTAATCTGCTCATTGAAAATCTTGACGATCGCAAAGCATGTCAGTTTCCCCGTCAAAAAAAACAGATAAAATACTTGGAATATTATTGCTTAGACCAAGAAAAACAAAACATTTCCGAGCGATTTTTTGTCTGAATGAAGCAGTTTGTAAGTATTTGTGATACGCCACAGCATCCTGCAATAAACCTTCGCTACTGCCGTTCAACCCTCGTCCTGCTATCATCAGAGCTAACTGACAATATGGTCCGGAGAAGGTTCTTGGCAGGGTTTGAATGGGAAGGTCGTTCTCTCAAACGCTTCAAAATTTTATTTGGATCATAGAAAGAACAGCGTGAAAATTTTCTGGAAACCGGCCGCCTTTGATTGTGCCATATTCATATTGCAGGGCAATTTTTAAAATATCCATCGGCCACCAGTTCAGGTTGGCAGACCATGCTTTCTGCTGCCCCCCATCGACGGAGGCTGATTTTAGGCTGGCTTCTGAATAACGCGCAGACGCCTCCAGAACTCCGGTTCCGTTACACATGTAGTTCTGGTTTTTTGCGCAGGTTGGGGAAGAAAAAGCCGCCGTTCTGGATTTCCAGCTACGGGGTTTTCCCACCAGAGTATAGCTGGCCTGAGCATACCAGCCTGAAAAATGCAGCTTCTGCGTCGTGTTTTCCACGGCCTTATTGGCAACAATCTCATAAGCCTCGCCCTGAAAAAGCAGACGTTTCCATGCGGCCGCGGCTTCCAGTCCAAAGGCGCCGACATCCCGAAGGTTTATTTTGCCGGTATTCAGATATTTGGAGGTGAGCCCAACATTCATTTCTGGATAATCAGAAAATGTCGCAGTGGGCTGCTGTCCGGGACTATGGGCGACCCGGAAAACCCATTCCCCGGAAAATCCAACGTGAAAAAACAGATCTCGCGTGCGGATCGGCACACCCACCAGCCGGAAAACAAAAGCGCGCTGGTTACCGTTTTCGCCCGGGCCAGCCGTCCCGGCGGTACCGGAGAGTGCCAGATGGTATCTCTTACCGTGAGCTTCTATCTGAACAGCCTGTCGTTCAATACCAGCCGCAATATTGCGGGTGATGGTGGAAATACTGGAGCGTTCAATGAAAGCTGTATCGCCTTGTGCCTGCATGGATTCAAGGCCAAAGCTCGGTTTGAAAATACCAGCGGTAAACACAAAATGCCTGAGGCCGATATAGCTGATCTGGCCTTCAAAAAGACGCATCTGCCCACCGGGAGCAGGGCCAAAATCCCATATACCGCCCAGCTCAACCTGATTGTGGATGGTAACGCGGGCACCATTCCGGATACGGCCACCACGCGCCCCAACGCCCAGCACAGGCTGATTTGTCTGCGGAAAACCACCAATGTCCAACTGGTCTGTTGCATAGGGTTTGATGGTGATGCCGTTAAACGTAAATGTCGGGATTGTGCCAGCCACACCAGTGGGTGCGTTAAACAGCGAAATCCCAACACCTGCGCAGGACAGGCCCAAGACTACCTGCCGTGGAACATACGTTCCACGCGGTAGCCTCCTGAAACAAGGCCAGAATTTTTTAGGAACCCGTATCAAAACGCGGCAACACTACCGTTACTCCGCGGGTCGGCAGCTCCCTCGATAAGACCGCACCGGTGGCGAACAAGCGCTCCGGCATGACCCATCATAGAGGAGAGGGGAGGGACGAGTTCTACATCATGCCCTGCCAGCTTGAGTTGCTGGATAAGGGGCTCGGAAAAATTACGTTCCATTTTCAGCGAGACACTTTCCGCGCCCCACGTACGTCCCAGAAGCCAGCGGGGGGCCGTTACAGCCTGTTGCAGCGGAATGCCATAGCGGGCGTAGCGCGTAAAAATGGCGGATTGCGTCTGAGGTTGCCCTTCTCCTCCCATCGTACCGTACACCATGCATCGCCCGTCATGAAAGCGGGCCATTGCTGGATTAAGCGTGTGAAACGGCTTCCGTCCGGGTTTAAGAGTGTTCCAGCCCTCTTCCGCAAGGCGAAAGGATGATCCTCGGTTCTGCCAGAGTATCCCCGTTTCCGGCAGGAATACGCCAGCCCCAAATTCAAAATACAGGCTCTGGATCATGCTGACTGCAATGCCATTTGAATCAATAGCCCCCATCCAGGTTGTATCACCTTGCTGGGACGGCGCGGGCCATGGCATGGCCTGCTGCATATCAATGCTGGCGGCAAGGCTTTTCATCTGCTCCGTATCATTGAGGAAGCTTTGCGCACATTCAGTCATGTACGCAGGGTCTCCGACATGCGCGTTGCGAAAGAGGAAGGCCTTTTTAGTGGCTTCAACCAGCCCATGAATGTGCGCGAAACTCTCAGCCTCTGGTGCGTGAAGCTGATCGAACAGCCTGAGAATGGCCAGTGAGGCAACGCCCTGTGTTGGGGGCGGCGTATTGTAAAGCGTAGCTCCGTGAATGCTGGCCTGAAGGGGGACGGTCAGTGTCGCTTTGTGCCGAACAAAGTCGTCAGGCGTCAGGGGGCTTCCTGCCTGCTGAAGGTCATGCGCCAGAGCGTGAGCGATGCCTCCTGTATAAAAGCTTTCCAGCCCGTCTTCGGCCAGAGACCGCAAGGTGCGCCCGAGTGCAGGGTTACGGCGAATTTCGCCACATCTCATGAGTGCTTCTTGTCCGGCATAAGCAGCCATAAAAGCCTGGTTATGGGCCAGCTCGGCGTTCTTTTCCTTGAGGAGGGAGGCCTCACTGTCTGAGACGGCATAACCTGCTTCGGCGTAATAGATCGCGTCTTTCAGCAGTTCTGGCAGAGGCAGACCGAGCTTGATAGCGGCACTCTGGCAAAGGGCCTCCTGCCAGCCGGAAACCGCGCCTGCCATACTGTTGGCCGCAAGTCCGCCACGCCACGGAATATCCGTATGTCCGGCACTCTGGTACAGGGAGAGGGAGGCGTTTGTGGCCGCAGCACCGCAGGCATCAATCACGCAGGTCCGGCCATCCGGGTAGGAAATAAGCCAGAAAGCGTCTCCTCCAAGACCGGTCATGTGCGGATATACTGCGGAAAGCGTGGCGGCCGTGGCAACGACGGCTTCCAGCGCGGTGCCGCCTTTTTTCAGAACATCAAGCCCGGCCTGACTGGCGAGATGGTGCGGGGATGTCACCATGCCGCGTGTAGCATGAAATGTATGAAGCATCAGGCGTCCGAAATATGTTTGGCGTGATAATGGCGGGCGATGAGTGTGCAAACAAAAAGTTGAATCTGATGGTAGAGGATCAGCGGCAGAATAATGAAGCCAGCCACGGAGGCAGGAAAGAGAACGTTAGCCATAGGCACACCTGAGGCGAGTGACTTTTTGGACCCGCAAAGAATAAGCGAGACTTCATCTGGAGTGGGAAAACGGCAGGCTTTCCCGAGAAACAGGGTGATCAGTAGCACAAGGAGCAGTAGCCCGGCATCCGTAGCTATCAGGGCAGCAATGCTCTTAAAATCGAGTTTAGACCAGATGCCTTCAACCACAGCATGACTGAAGGCGGTATAAACCACCAGAAGGATGGAAGATCTGTCTGTAATGGAGAGGATCTTTTTGTTGCGATGCGCCCATTTATGCAAAACAGGCTGGAGGAGCTGCCCGGCTACGAAGGGGAGCAGAAGCTGCACGGCAATATCGGTAATGGCCTGAGCAGACCAGACGCCCTGCGTGTGCAAAACGCCGGAAACCAGAGCCGGGGTGACAAAAATCCCCACGATATTGGAGAGGGTCGCCGCACAGATGGACGCCGCGACATTTCCGTTGGCAAGAGACGTAAGGGCAATAGAAGACTGAACTGTTGAGGGAAGGCAGCACAGAAACAGCACTCCCAGCCATGTCGTGCTGTCCAGCAAGCCGGGTGCCAGCGTATGAAGGGTGATACCCAGTAGCGGGAAGAGCAGGAACGTGCATGCAAGCACCAGCCCCTGCAATTTCCAGTTGCGCATATTGTGTACAATGGCGCGACGTTCAAGCTTGATACCCTGCATAAAGAACATGACCATGATGCAGGCATCTGTCACATATTCCAGCACACGGGTGGCGTTCCCTTTGCAGGGGAGCACGGTTGCCAGCAGGACAGCGCCAATAAGGGCTGTCAGAAAAGGGTCGAACTTCCGCATTACGGTGCGCTCTGCATGAAGCGGCGGCGCATGGGGCGAAGGACCGCAAGAGCCAGAAAAGCTGTCAGCAGATCACCACCAATGGCCAGCGTAAACACCATATGCCAGTTACCACTGGCCTGATGTAGCCAGGCAGCCAAAGGCCCCCCGAAGACGGCTCCCACGCCTTGCGCCATATAGAGCAGCCCATAATTGCGCGAAGCGTCACGGGTGCCGAACGTGTCCGTCAGCGTCGCGGGGAAAAGGGAGAAAATTTCGCCCCATCCGAGGAACACAATGCCGGAAAGCAAGACAAAAGCGACGGGGTGGTTTGCCAGAGCAAGCCAGCATGTCAGAGCCAGCGCTTCCAGAGAGAACGCAAACGCCATTGTCTGCTCACGCCCCAGATGGTCGGAAACCCAGCCAAACAACGGACGTGTGACACCATTGGCAATACGATCAAGCGTCATGGCCAGCGGCAGGGCCGCCATTCCCAGAATGGTAAGATGGGCGACCCCAAAATCCGTTCCGATCTGGGCAAGTTGCGAGGTGACCATCAGACCTGATGTTGCCATGGTCGCCATCATGAAAAACATCAGCCAGAAAAGCGGTGTTCTGACCACATAAGAGGTAAGGTATCCCGTGGCTTCAGGCGCATCAGGGGAGGACACGCTTTCCGGCACTTTCAGGAAGCAGGCAGCAACAACACCCACAACCGCCATGATAACGCCAAACACCATCATGGTATTCCGCCAGTCCGTCGCGGCGAGAAGGTGAGAGATGGGGAAGGTGGTCAGCATGGCCCCCATGCCATAGCCTGCGGCGGCAGCTCCGGCAGCCATACCCCGGTTTTTGGGAAACCACTGCATCAGGAGCGAGACAACACCGACATAAACAATGCCTGTGCCAACCCCGCCAAGCCCGCCATAGGTCAGGTAGAGCATGGTGAGGGAGTGGACCTGTGCCGAGGCCACCCAGCTCAAACCCGTCAGAACAATGCCGGCCATAATCAGGGTACGCGGGCTAACGTGCCGCGCAATCCAGCCCTGAATGGGCGAAAACAGGGTTTGCAGCACAATTAGCAGAGAAAACGTAATCTGCAGGGCTGCGGCACTCGTGCTGAAATCGGTTTTGAGCACCGGTGTAAACAGGGTCCAGACATATTGTGGGGAGGAAATGGCTCCCATGCAGACCAGACCGGCAATCATCTGCCGCCATTTTGCTGCAATCATTTTCTGTATCCTTTATGGAAAGTGGCGCTTTGTTCAGGGATGCGGACTAGTTGCGTGTGCGATGCAGGGTGGGGAGACCAAAAGCCGGGCTGAACTGGACGTTCAGCATTACACCGGCCTGCACGGCGGTGTTCAGGTTGGGCAGAATGGTTTTGCGTCCAAGCTGGTCGGGGTTCCAGATATATTCAAAATAGGGTGTGAACATCACGCCCGGTGCAATATTCAGACCATAGTTTACTTCCACCATGGTTTCCTGTTTTGCCCACCGGGCATGGTGGCCGTGCGCTGTCAGGGTATCATTCATGCCCTCAACAAACCGGTGATCCCAGATGAAGCTCTGGCCAACGAGACCAAAATAGTCACGGGGGCGGCTGGCAAATGGCCCCCAGTCAAACAGACCCGCGACAAAGCCATCCTTGATGGCCGCGTTGCCTGATGTCATGAGGTTGGCCGCGCCGAACAGGATAAGGCCGCGCGTTCCGTGCTCATCAGGCTTCCAGATCATCTGCTGTGCCTGAAGGTAAAGCTGGGTGCGGCCTCTGCGGTTCATGGCTGTTCCGCCATAAAGCGGGCGGGACTGGCCATGATTGTTGTAAAGAGGGTCAGAATAGCTGGCCGTATCATACACAAAGCCCAGATCATACGCGCGGGGATAGAGGTCATTGGTAAAGTTTGTGCGGTATCCTGCCTCGGTTGGAATATATTCACCCTGAGCTTTATCAAAACCCCAGTCCGGACCGGGCCAGCTATTATGGTTGGTGGTTTTCAGCCAGGGTTCAGCTTCCCAGATGCCTGTCTTGATGTACGTTTTTTCTGTGGGTTTATAAAGGAAACGCGCACCCCATGATGATGTAACGAACGAGGGCATGGAGCCGTTAACGGTCAGGGTTGTCGGCACAGAACACAGGAAAGAGGGGAACATGCAATAGAGTTCTGACCCATCAAACTCGCCGCCTTTAGGCATGGACCGGCCAGCCAAAATGAAGAGGCGGTTGTTAAAAAGAGCCTGATCCCATGTGAATTCCCGCACCTGAAAACCATTATGATTGCCATAATAGGAAACAAAGCCCCAGCTGGACCCTGTAGCGCCCCCGGCACGCCCCTGACCGGCGACGTCATCTGCCAGAAAATGGATTTTCGCCCCTGGGATATGAGCGATCCGCTGCATATCCAGATCGAGCCCAATTCCCGCAAAATTATTGAAAAATGAGCCGTGTTTTATGCCGCCAGCCGGAACGCCTGAATACTCGGAAACATTCCAGCCTGTTATATACACGCCATTTTTGGAGAGATATTTTCCCGCATCCATAACAGGCGGTGTGTGCATGGAAAAAAGGTAGGGCTGCGGGGCAGTGGAGCGGGCACTTTGTACGGAAGGTGCAGAAGGAACACCGGCAGGCGTATTGATTGATGGAACATAGGCCGGCACGGACGGATCTGTCATGCTGCGGGCTTGTGCATCATCCGAATTTTTCCCGTGCACAACAATGTTGGAAGAGCCAGCAAGATCATTTTGATCTGCTGCCGCACAGGGAAGGGGGGCCATCAGAAAAGCCATACCGGACAGCAGGACGCCGGAACACAGAGGGCCTGGGGAGTGTTTGGACACGATCATAAGTGAGCCTGCTTTTATGTGCTGATATCAGCCGGGAAAGGCGTCTTTTGTCGACTGGATCAGCGTGTTTTCAAGAGAACTGAACTCCTGCTTGTTGTTCAGTGCGACAAAACCAACAGAGGGGGCATCTGGTAAATCTGGCATCACAATGGGGGACGCCAGAGCACTCCTCTGGAGAAAACCGGGTTGCAAGGTGCAGCCGTACCCCGCTTTAACGGCGCCGAGCAGCGCGCTGAGACTGTCGCTGCAAAATGCGATATGCCAGCGGATTTTGTGCCGGTTAAGGGTTTCAAGCGCTATCCGGCGCGTGACGCTCCCTTCTGGAAATACAACCAGAGGTATGGAGTTTTCCTTATCAAGCGTTTCTTCTGGATGCATGTACCATTTCAGGCTCTCCTGCCACAATAAGTGGCCATGTGTTTCGTGCGGAGCCTGCATGCCAAACATGAGGTCAATTTCTCCCGTTCCAAGCCGGTCGCGTAATTCATGACTTAACCCGGTAACGAGACTAACCTGCGTCTTATTGTTCTTTTTTCTAAAATTTCTTAGTAATAAAGGAAGATCGGAAAGAATAAGATCTTCTGTTAAACCTAATCTTATCTGTGTCTGCGTTTCGAGTTTTTCAGACAACTGAAAAATTCGGTCATGAGACTGGAGGGCATCCTGCGCCAGCCGAATAAGCGCGTGCCCGGAGCTTGTAAGTTCCACCACCTTGGTTGAGCGGGACAGAAGGGAAATACCCAGAGCCTCTTCCAGACGGCTGATATGCAGGCTGATGGTCGACTGGCTGACGCCACGGCGATGCGCTGCGGATGTAAAATGGAGTGTCTCTGCAACAGCCAGAAAAGAACGGAGATGTTGCAGATCTAGATTAGACTTATCGAGCATATAGATAAACATCCGAGTGGAATCGCCATATCCGATTGGTGCGATATAGATATGATTCCGTCAAGGAAAAACGATGCATTGTGGAAATGAACGGACTATAAAAAATACTTAATGTGATTTTTGTGTTATTACAGAACTATAAATATCCAATATTAAACTGGTTATAGTCTGACTTTGGACGCAGATATTTCTTTCTTGTATACAAAAAAGAAATTCAAGCCATTTATAAATCTTTGTAAGGGTTTAAGGTCTCGGAATGAGAATAAGGCAGAGGCGTAGCCGACTGCCGCTTTAGGCAATACATCTCGCAACATACACAACAGAGTCTGCAACCCGGGATAACGGTTGATCAGAACTCTGCATGCCGTTTCTTCAGAGAGGACGCGGTATGCAGAGCTGAAGAGCGGAAGCAGAGGCGTTATATTAAGACGTCTTTCAGAGGATTTGACGGAGGCCTGCCGCCGGTGGGCGGCGTGCTGCCCGCCAGGCCTGACTGAAAATGGCGGCTGCTGCGACACAAAGAGTCAGGAGGGTTACAAGCATAAACGGGACCGGTGTGAGAGAAATTCTCTGATCAAATTTTGAGAGCCATGTCTGCATTAGCATCCACGCCACAGGCCATGCAATGACAGTGGCAAACATGATCGGGCGGAGAAACTGGCCGATAAGAAGGCGTAAAATATCGCCGGAGCATGCCCCCAGAACTTTGCGGATACTGATTTCCTGCATCCTACGCGTGACCGTAAATGCAGAAAGACCGTAAAGACCGAGACAGGCGATTGCGACAGCCACAAGGGACCCAATACTGAAAAGCGCACTGTGGTTTGCGTCAGACCGGTAATCCTCAGCCAGAATATCTGACACATCCCGAGCGGAGAACGGCACATCCGGCACGACTTCCTCCCATACTTTGCGCAGACGGCTCATTTCGATCTGTCCGCTTGCGCCCCGGTAGCGCACAATACCGGCCACATAATCAATTGGCGCTTTTGTGCCAAAAAAGAGCAGGGGACGGATCGGGCTTTGTATTCCACCAAGGCGGATATCCTCAATAATGCCGATAATGCGATATTTTATGATGTTGTCAGTGGCCTGAGCCTCCTGAATGTCATGCCCGAGTGCCATTTCGGGCGATGAGAAGCCAAAGCGTTTTGCGGCCAGACGTGAAATGACGACATTCTTTGCGCTGTCTGACGTCGCGTTCGTCTGAGCGTAGTCCTGCCCATGCTCTTCATCAAACACGCGTCCTGCAACAAGACTGGCGCCAAGGGTGTCAAAATATCCCGGCGTTGCGTAACCCCACTGGAGGCTGAAAGCGGTATTCTGGCCGGGGCGCTTCCAGTCATCACTGTCTGACATATGGTGGGGGTAGAGGTCCGAGCGTGTTGCAACCGTGACACCCGGAACCTCGGCAAGCCGTGTGATAATGGTGGCCTGCCGGTTTTTCAGCGTATCATCACTGAGCGCATCAATCACGATAAGCCCGTGGTTTGTCATGCCACGGTCCAGAGCCTGCACAAAGCGGGCCTGCTGGGCCATGACAAGGGTGCAGATGGCCAGAAGGCTTGCAAACGTGAATTGTAACGTCACCAGTGCGTTTCTGACTGTTCGGTCAAGCCGCCCGCCACCGGGCATTCTGCTCGCGGACAATACATCCACGGGCTGGAAGGCAGAAAGGACAAAGGACGGGTAGAGGCCCGCAGCCGCGCCGGAGAGGAGGGCAATACTCCCGGCGACCGGGAGTATAAAAGACCAGTCGTAAGAAATCTGCCACCCGCCGAAGGCATTGACCCATTGCAGAGCAAACTCGGCCAGCGCCAGAGCCAGCAGAGCCGCGCCGCATGTCAGAAAAATAGCTTCCGACATAAACCTGATCACAAGGGAGAGGCGTGATGCGCCAAGCACCTTACGCATAGCCACGTCTTTTGCGCGTAAACCTGCACGGGCTGTTGCCATATTAATATAATTGACCAGCGCTGTGGCAAGCGCTGCAAGCCCGACCAGAGCCAGAATATCGACAAGCTGACGGCTAGTCCCTCCCTCCCCAATACGGGCGTTATGAAAATGAATATCTTTCAGCGGTATTAAAATTAATCCGCCTGTTCCAAACATAGTCTGGATTCCGCGCGGGGAATACGTGCCCGGATGCCGGGCAGGATACGCCATTAACTCCTGCCGGATACGGGGAACAGCATCGGCATTATCAATACGGAGATAGATATGCCCCCACGTGCTGCCCCAGTTTTTAAAGGGAAGCGTATAAGGCGGTGTTGTGAAAAATTTACTTGGGAAGAGTGTAATAATATTAAAAGTTTCAGTCGAGTTTGAAGGCGTATCGGCCATGACAGCGGAAATAATACCGTCCTCGTGATTATCAATACGAATTTTACGGCCCACAGCCTCCACTGTACCAAAATATTTCCGGGCGAGGCTTGCAGAAATAATAACCTTTCCCGGCGCGTCCAGTGCGGTGGCTTTGTCACCGGACAGGAGAGGAAGGTCGAAGACCGACAGGAAATCCGGATCTGTCATCGTGACGGTCTCACGCCCCAGTATCTCGCCCGCGCGAACGGCCTGCGGGATGCTGAGAAGGCGTATGGCGTGGCTGATTTCAGGGAAGTCCTGTTTCAGGAACGGAAAACTGACGAAACTGACGGCATCATTTTCATAAGCAGAATGCCCCGCCGGTTTGAGCAATTCATCAACCTGATACAGGCTTGCTGCGTGCGGAATATAGGAATCATAAGTCGTTTCGTATCGGACAATGAGCATCATGATGAGAAACACAGCGATGCCGAGTGCAAGCCCGATCAGGTTGATCAGCGTGTAAAGCCGGTGGCGGGAGAGTGTACGGAACGTCGGGGTCAGAATTCCGGTCAGCATTGTGGTTCTCCTGTCCCTTACCAGCCAGCGCGGTCGAGTGCAGCCAGAGGCGCCTGAAGGGGCTCCCAGTCACGCGTGCGGGCGTGCCGCAACTGAGCCTCAGCGTCATAGGAATGGACGTTTGGTATCAGATCCTGTGCCTGCAAATGCCCGGTAGCGGCCAGAAGCTGGGCTTGCGCAACAATGGTGTCATGCTGGCTGGTGGCCAGTTCCACCTGTGCGGACCGCAGGTTCTGATCCGCATAGAGTACGTCCGTCGTGCTGCGCAGGCCATAGCCATATTCAAGCTGATAGCCTTTTAAGGTTGTCTCACCAGAGCGGACTTCCGCCTGACCTGCTCTTATGGCTTGCAGGCCGTTCTCGACAGCATTCCAGTATGTCACAACATCCTGCAAAGCGGAGCGGCGGGCCTGTTCCACGTTCTGGTGGGCCTGTTCATCTTTATCGCGGGCCTGTCTGATCTGGGAATTGTAGAGGCCGCCATTGTAAATAGGCTGAACCAGCGAAACTGTTCCTGTCACCTGCTCCCCATACTCCCGCCCGCGGAAGGGTGCGCCCGGCCCGATGGTGCCAAACGTGCCCTGAACCTGAATTTGCGGCCCCCATTGTGAGCGGGCTGTCTCAACATCTGCCTGTGTCGCACTTTTTGTCTCGCGCATCTGGGCAAGCTGAGGGTTGGACTGAATGGCGGTTTTCATGGCCTGAGGCATGCTGGACGGCAGGCCAGGCAGGGCTGCTGGCATGACCAGATGAGTGGGGTCTTCCCCAATAACGGCCCGAAACTGTGCCTCGGAGGCTGCAAGAGTGGCGCGGGCCTGCGTCAGAGCCACCTCTGCTGACTGGCGGCGTGTTTCGGCCTGTTCCACGTCCGTTCTGGTCACCTGCTCGGAGGGCGCCCCCCCAAGGTTGTAGCGGGAGGTCGTTAGTTGCACCTGCCTCTGGAGCATACTCAGATCCGCCTGTCGAATGTCTTTTATCGAACGGTCCCGTAATACGTTCATGTAGGCGGTGATAACATTTGTGAAGACCTGCGCTTCCGTCAGACGCAAGGCGTGCCCTGCGGCATGGGAGCGGGCATCGGCGGCTTTAACCTGATTAGCCGTGTGACCAAAGGAGTAAAGCGTCTGTTTCGCCGCAACATATCCTTCAGCATAGTTTGAGGTATAGCTTCCCAGAGCAAACGCGTTGGTATACGGGCCCTGCTGATAATTGGCATCCATGTTGACAGAGACGGTTGGCCTCCAGCCGGACCGTGCCTGCACGGAGTTTTCAGTAACGGCACGCTGATTAGCCTGCTCTCCAAGAAGGGCCGGGTTGCTGTGGTAGGCGTGTGCCAGAGCCTCCTGAAGGCTCTGGGCGTGCGTGACACAAGGGGAAAGTGCGAGGGCAAAGCATGCAAGAACGCGGGACATAGGCGTTACTCCGCTCTGAGGGCGCGTGCTGGTTCAGCCCGTGCGAGATGCAGGGTTTGACCCAGAACTGTGCAGGTTGCGATCAGTGAGGCTCCGGCCACGGCAAAGAGGAAAAGGGCCGGGGAGAGAGAAATACGTTCATCAAATCCGCTCAGCCATTGGCGCATGAGCAACCACGCGGCCGGACAGGCCAGAAGACAGGCAAGCAGAACCGGCTTCAGAAAATCCGCCAGCAACAAGGCCAGCGTCTGCCCGGAGGTGGCCCCCAGCGTTTTACGAATACCAATTTCATGCACCCGACGTGCGGCCGCAAATGCCGCCAGCCCATAAAGCCCGAGGCAGGCAATCAGCAGGGCGGCAACTGCACCAAGAGTAAACAGGTGCTCACGTTGTTCATCGCCGGCGTAAAATTCTTCCATAAGCTTATTTGCCGGGGAAAAATGGCTTGGGATATCAGGCAGGAGTGTCCGCCATGTTCGGTCAAGCCGCTCAGACATTACAACGGGAGCAACACCGGAGAAACGAACAGCCGGGACGGGATCATCAAACGGGGTGCGTTGCAGGGAGGAAAAGAACAGAATTTCCGGAGAGACAGTTTCACGCGGGGAACCGAAACGAATATCGTCAATAACTCCAATAATCGTGAAGTGCTTCGCGCCTTCCCTGATAATTTTTCCTAAAGCCTCATCAGGTTTTTTAAAGCCAAAGGACAGGGAGGCCTTGCTGTTGATGATAACATTCCAGTTGCCGTTCCCGTTTTTAAAATCAGCGTTGGAAGGGCCATCATCCTGCCCGTGTGTGGCATCAAACCAGCGTCCGGCCAGCAGGCGGGGCTGGTAGGTTTCTCTGTAACCGGATGAGACGCGATCCCGCAGCATCTGCACCTCAACCTGTCCAGCGGGACTCTCATAAACAAAACCTGTGCGGGTGAGAGAATGTGGATTGGGCTGGAGCTCACCTAACGTCACAGAGGTGACGTTAGGGAGGGATTGCAGTGTATCCAGCATGTGCCGTTGCGCCTCGATATCTTTCGAGTGCATCTGCTGGCCGATCAGCAGGCCAGACTGGATGTAACCCCGGCTGGCATGCCGCAGAAAACTGGTCTGCCGGTCAATCACCAGTGTGCAGATCACGATGCAGATTGCGACGAAAAACTGCGCCACAACCAGCACGTTCCGCAGCATAGCTGTTTTGCGCCCGCCTGCGGGCATACGGGCGGCGGCCAGAATAGTAGCGGGATTATAGCCTGACAAAATCAGTGAGGGATAAAGCCCGGACGCCAGACCGCTCCCAAGGATCACGAGCGGGAGCAGGAGCGCTATAAAATAATAATTAATGCGGACGGCTTCCCCTGTCACGCTGGCAATAGCCGGGACACATATCTCACAAAGCGCCAGTCCGCTCAGGCCCGCAATGCAGGAAAACACCATGGCCTCCCCCATAAACTGGGTAAACAGCATGCAACGGGAAGCACCGAGTGTCTTGCGGAGAGCAACTTCCTTTGCTCTCAGCCCGGCACGGGCGGTGGCGAGGTTAACGGTATTGGCGCACCCAAGAATAAGGGCAAGCAGACCAATCAGACCAATGCCATCAATAACGTATTGTTCCGCACTATTATCGGTATCCTCAACCTGTGAGTCATGAAAATGTGTTTCCTGCAGAGGAACAACGGAGAGCGCGTAGACTCTTTTTCCATTCGCCCCAATGGAAATCTGGTCTTCCGCCGTGCCCGATGCCCGGTGCAGCACAAAATCAGAAAGGCGCGCGTTTACGGCAGAAATATCATCGTGTTTATGGAATTTAAGCAGAATTTCTCCACAACTGCTGGCCCAGAAAAGGAAACAGGAGCGCGTCACCCGGTCTTGTGGAGGGACTGGCAGGAGCATATCCACGTTATCCAGCAGGCCGGGGGAGGGAACGTCACCCAGAACACCTGTCACGATATACGTGTTTTTCTGCCCAATTCGGTTGATTTCTACCGTTTTCCCCAGAACATCAGACTTGCCAAACACTGTCATTGCGGCCTGCCGGGTGAGAACAAGACCATCAGGCCGCGTAAGTGCCGTATCAGGATTGCCCTGCAAAAGCCGGAGCGAGAACATTCGGAAAAACTCGGGGTCTGTCATACGGCCAAAAAAATGTGTGAACTGAGCGTTTTTCTGAACATTCAGATTAGTTGCGGTAAATGTTACACCGTCCTCAATTTCCGAAAAATCCTGTTTTAAAAACGGCAATGCTCTGAAGCTGACATCGGCACTTTCATAAGGTGTTGTGCCCGGCTCGGACCAGTGCTCATCCATGCGTGCCAGCCGGTCCGCATCCACAAAACCCGTATTAAAACTGTATTCAAAGCGCACAACGAGAGCGAGGGTCAGGAAGACCCCAATCCCTAAAGCCAGACCGAAAACATTCAGACCAACATACAGGGGGTGACGCCGTGCCTGACGACCGACACTTCTGAGAATGGCTGCAATCATCTCTGTCTCTTTCAGATGGCATTACGCACGGAAATGACAATCTGCCCGTCCAGCATATCAACCCGCCGTCTGGCCAGATCCGCATGGCTGGGGGAGTGTGTGACCATGATGATCGTGGCACCCTCATCATTCAGGGTCTGGAGAATATCCATCACCTGTGTGCCATTTTCGGTATCAAGGTTGCCAGTTGGTTCGTCAGCCAGAATCAGGCGTGGTTCCCCTACAATGGCGCGGGCAATGGCGGCGCGCTGCTGCTGGCCACCTGAAAGCTGGGAGGGGTAATGTCTGGCGCGGTGGGCAATCCCGACACGGTCCATAGCCTGCGCAACCCGCTGCCGGCGCTCCGGTTTTGGGATATTCCGATAGATAAGGGCCAGCTCGATATTTTCTTCAATCGTCAGTTCATCAATCAGATTGAAACTCTGGAAAATATAGCCAAGATTTTCCCGACGGAAGCGTGCAAGCGCGGTCTCATTGAGTTTTGTCAGTTCTTCATCGCCAAAACGATAGGAGCCTGCCGTGGGCCGGTCGATTGTGCCCAGAATATTCAGCAGGGTAGATTTGCCGCACCCTGATGGGCCCATAATGGCGAGAAATTCTCCCTGCGCGATGTCCAGTTCGATATCGTGCAGGGCTGTTGTCTCCACTTCGTCAGAGCGATAGAGGCGCTGGATACGGGAGAGATGAATGAGCATGCCTGTAAGTCCTGTCGCTTAGTGGATGGAGAGATGGTTGAAATTTTTATAGGAATTGTAAGAGGAGATGATCACCTGATCCCCCGCATGCAGGCCGCCCGTAATTTCTGCCTGCTCGGGGTTGCGGCGTCCGGAAGTGATTGTCACGCGGTCCGCACTTCCGCCATTCCCCGCGACGACAAACGCTGAAGACCCGCCGCTGGCTTCAAGCCATGCACCATTGGGCAGAACCAGCGCCCTGTGCGTCTCCCCCAGTGTGATGCGGATATCAATGCTTTCGCCGCGCCTCAGGCCCGGTGGCGGTGGCGTGTCAAATGTCAGTTCCGCACGAAACTGACCATTGGTGACCTGAGGATGGACGCGCGTCACGGTGAGGGGAATTTTCACATCCCCGATGTCCGCCTGCGCGCGCTCCCCGGTTGCGACGGGACCCAGATAAAATTCATCAATATCGGCATCAAGACGATACTGGCCTTCACTATCAATCTGCCCGATCCTGTCTCCGGCCTTGAGAGACTGGCCGGGCTGGAGGTCAAAATTGGTCAGGCGACCACCCAGAGGGGCACGAAGGGTCAGAGCGCCAAGGCTGCTTTCAACCACTTCAAGGTTGGAGCGGAGGCGCTGGCCTTCCTGATCAATTTCTTTCTCCTGCCGGTCTGCGACCTGAAGATCCTGAGCCCGTGCAGCATCCAGCCGTTTGAGGCGCTGGGCATAATACTCTGCCTCATCACTGTAAGACTGGACGTTGGCATCGGATTCAAAGCCCTGCTGCCGGAGCTGTTCACGAATGGAGAGTTCATGCCGCGCTTTGAGAAGATTGTAGCGGGCTTCAGCAAGCTGGGTTTCTTCCGTGGTGCGGGTTTGCTGCAAAGTGAGGCGCTGCGCACTGACTGCGCCAAGCTGACTGGCAATTGAGGCCTCGCGCGAGGTCACGTCCAACTGAAGCTGCGGGTTGCTCAGACGGGCAAGAATATCGTCTTTTTTGACCAGAGCGCCATCTTTCGCCACTGCCTCCGTCACCTCGCCACCTTGCACGGCATTGATGAACGTAACGTGCAGGGGGGCTACAGTGGCCCTTAGGGGCAGATAATCGAGAAAAGGTGCAGACTGCACCGTGGCAATGGAAATCTGGTCACGCCTGACGGATAAGGCGCCGGAGGCGGGGGCAAGGCGCCATCCGCCCCAGATAAGCAGGACAACTGCAACGGGGCTGCCATAGCGCACGGCTCGACGCAGAAAGACCTTTCTTGCGGATGGAACAACCGCGCGGTCCATGCCGGAACCGGACAGGGACTGGGGTTTTTCTGGTGTTTCCACGTTGCCTGAAACCGGGTGACGCATACACTGTTTCTCCTCTTGAAAAACAGTGTATCGTAGAATCATAAAATCATATCCTATTGAAAAATAAAGGATATTTTTGTGGTCGTTCATATGTCTGTTCGGAAATGAACGGACTGTCCGGAAGCGGACACCTTTCAGGGAGCTGTCAACAGAATAATGACGACATTTCGGAACGAACTCAGCGAGACCGATACGTCTCACGACGTAGATCTGCCGTGCCTGCTGTTTGTGGATGATGACCGCGATATTCAGATTGCAGCCCGTCTGCTGTTCCAGCGGCGGGGGATTAAAATATTGTCCGCCTATGATGCGGCGGAAGCCCTGACGCTGCTGGCGTCTCATCCTGTTGATCTTGTTCTGCTGGACCTTAACTACAGCAAAGGCGCACGCAGCGGTGCGGAAGGACTGGCTTTACTGAAAGATATGCTGGTGTTGCGGCGGGATTTGCCTGTGCTTGTCGTTACCGGGCATAGCGGGGTGAGCATAGCGGTTGAGGCCATGCGGACAGGTGCGACCGATTTTGTCATGAAGCCCTGGAACAATGACAGGCTGGTCAGTCTCGTCGCGAGTGTTCTCGAAAAATGTGGTCGCAATCATGGTTCTGACGCAGAACCCGTTCTGATCGCGGCGTCCGAGGCTATAAAGCGGATCGTAACTGAGGCAGACCGGATTGCTCCAACCCGTGCATGTGTTCTTGTTTCCGGTCCGTCCGGGGTTGGGAAAATGCTTCTTGCACGGCGCATTCACGCCCTTTCTCAAGAGGCGGGGCCTGTACAAAGTTTTAGCGCGGAAGACTGTGACGATCTACCAGAAGAGGGCGGTGTGTGGATATGCCGCGAGATCGAAGCGCTCTCTCCAACGCTACAGCGCCGCCTGACAGACCGGCTTGACGGGAGCGCGCCGCCGCGCGTGATAGCCCTGACCTCACTAGACCCTGCGGCACTGAGCGCACATCTTCAGCCCAAGCTGATGCTGCATCTGGGCATGGTAAGACTGGTACTTCCACCCTTGCGCGAGCGGCCGGAGGATATTGCTGCTTTAGCCAGCCACTTTCTGCATTATTTTTCCGCGCGCCACGGATTGCCTGAACCCGAATGTGAAACGAGCCGCATTGCGGCCCTGCAGGCAGAGACATGGCCCCAGAATGTGCGGGAACTGCGGGCCGCAATAGAACGTGTGGTGATTATGGGAGAATGGCAGGTCTCGGTAAACAAGGCTGCAAACCAGACCTCTGAACCGCAAACCCTGCGCGATACGGAAAAATCGCTGGTTGAGGCCGCACTGCGCCGACACAGTTTTAACGTGACTCAGGCCGCCAGAGAACTGGGTCTGACACGCCCGGCACTCTACCGGCGCATGGCCCGCTATGGGCTTTAAACTCCATACGGCTTCGGCCACCCTGCTCAGGCTGATGGGGCTTGTTGGCGTGTGCCTGCTGCTCACGCCTGTCTGGCAACGGGGGCTTTACGCCACGGCCTCTCTTCTGGTGTGCGTAGGTGCCGGGTGCATTGTGTCTCTGGTGGCGACACAGGTTGATCTGGCCCGGCGGATGCAGCGCAGTGAGCCCTCTGTTGTTACCCCGACCGACCGTGAGAAACTGCGCAACCGTGCCCTGCTGGACCATGCGCCCGTGCCGTTGTTGTACCGCAGCGTAGATGGCACATTGCACGCGGCAAACCGCGCGGCACGCAGGCTGTTTAAAACGGAAGATCGCCTAATTAATCCACCGGGTGAATTGCTTGCGGCCCTGCATGAAAAACGTGTGTCTTCTGAAGGACGCATGATACGGCTGCACTCTTCCGCCGAAAGCAGGTTGCGGATGTATGCGCTCTCAGTCGGGCAGGGTGCCGGGGTTGGGGGGATTGTTGAGTATCTGGCACTGACTGACGTGGAAGCTGGCCTGCAAGCGGCTGAAGCACAGGCTCTGCGGGATCTGCTTCAGATTTTAAGTCATGAGATTATGAATTCTCTCACGCCTATTGTCTCCCTGTCCGTCACAGCGGAAGAACTGTTTACAGACGCTGATAGGGCCACATCCTCTCCCCTTATCCGTGAAGCCCTGATTACTCTGCGGAGACGGGCAGAGGGTCTGGATAAATTTATAAGAGGCTACCGCGAACTTGCGCGTCTGCCTCCCCCGGACCTCGCCCCGGTTGCGCTTGAGGTGCTTCTGCGTGAGACGCAAACCCTCTTTCAGGCACGCTGGGGCGCTGGCGTCCCGCTGGACGTTTGTCTTCCCTCCACACGGGTGCTGATCAGAGTGGATAAAGCGCAGATTGAGCAGGCTCTGCTTAACCTTCTCAACAACGCGGCAGAAGCGTGTGCCGGCCTGCCTTCACCCTCGGTCCAGCTTGTTGCTGAGGTTACGGATGGTGCTGCGGCCATCCTTGTCAGGGATAACGGGACGGGTCTTGACCCGTCCTTACATGAAGAGATTTTCCACCCCTTTGTTTCGTTTAAAGAGAATGGAAACGGGGTTGGTCTCAGTCTGGCGCGGCAGATTGTTCTGGGCCATGGCGGTTCCCTCGGGGTCGAGGCTCCAGAGCCTGAAAGTCCCTGGAGCACGACGTTCAGGATCCGTTTGTAAGTCGGGCTGCTTTCTGAAGAGCCGGAATCATGTCTTCTGGTTCTGGCCTGCGGGTATAATCCGGGTTGACCTCGGCATAGAGGATCACACCATCCTGACCGATAACGAAGCGGCCCGGCATTGGCAGCGTCCAGCTCCCGTCACCATTAAAAGAGGGCAGATCGTTCTTAAGGCTTTTGTAGAGTTCCACGAGGTAGTCGGGCAGAGCGAACCGCAGGCCGAACTTGGCTGCAACGTCGTTATGCGTGTCTGACAGGATGGGGAAGTCAAGATGGTTCTGACGGACGGACTTCCGGCTGTTCACCGCTGTCTGCGGTGAGATGGCTATCAGATTTGCACCAAGCCCGCGGAAAGCGGGCCATGCCTGCTGGAGCGCCTGCAACTCCATATTGCAATAGGGGCACCACACACCGCGATAGAAGCTGATGACCAGCGGGCCTTTTTCCAGCAGAGCGGCGGATGAGACCGGGTAACCTTCCGGGTCATTCAGCGTGAAGGAAGGAGCTGTATCGCCCGCTTTGAGCGTTTTTTCCGCAACGCCGGAGGAAATCAGCTCAGCGGTTGCCCGGTGCATCACCGTAATAACGGAGGCGGGGACATTATAGGGCGGCTTCCCAGCCTCGAAGTCGGCCCTGAACGCGTCGAGTTTTGCCTGAAGGGGCATGATGATGTCCTTGTAAGAGAGGTGATGCACTCCAGATGCCTCTTCCGGCCTCGACAGGGCAGACAGGTTAGGGCGATAAGGGTTATTCCTCGGAGGAATGTGATGGACCGTTATCAGGCGATGGCCACCTTTATACGCGTGGTGGAGACAGGATCTTTTTCAGCGGCAGCGCGTCAGCTTGGCGTGGGCCAGCCGGCTGTGTCCAAAACCATCGCGCAGCTTGAGGCGCATCTTCAGGTCAGCCTGATTGTCCGTTCTACACATGGCCTGACCCCCACCGAAGCAGGGCAGAATTTTTATGAACGGGCGGGTAACGCCATTCAGGAAGCCGACGAAGCGGAACTGGCCGCCAGAGGTGCCGGGGCCGGTTTGTCAGGCCGTCTGCGTGTTTCAGCGGCAACGACATTTGCGAGACTGCATATTATCCCAAAACTACCCCGCTTTATGGCCGAGCACCCTCATCTGAATGTTGAAATTATTCTGGATGACCGGCTGATCGACCTTGTTGCCGAAGGCATTGATGTTTCCATACGCATAGGCACACTGGCAGATTCTACTGCAATCGCCCGGAAAATTGCGACCGGCTCCCGCTCGGTTCTTGCTACTCCGACATACCTTGAGCGGGCAGGGATACCGCGCACTCCGGCAGACCTGACAAATCATGACGCCATTATCTACAGCCAGTTACCAAGTGTCTGGTCCTTCACTCAGAACGGCGCTGCACTCTCGGTTTCTGTCAGCGGAAGGCTTAAGGTCAGCGCGGCAGAGGGGCTCAGAGCAGCGGTTCTGGCAGATATGGGACTAAGCATCGCATCGGACTGGATGTTTGCACCGGAACTTGAAGCAGGCACAGTTGTCCGTGTTCTGGAAGCGTGGTCTCTACCGTCTATTGATTTGTGGGCGGTCTTTCCCTCCGGGCGTATGAAGACCGCAAAAGCCAGACTATTTGCCGATTTTGTCGAAAACCTTATGTCGGCTTAGCCTCTACTCTTTTATGAGAGTCGTGTTTTAACCATAACAAATGGCTTCTTTTCTTACGAATAAGGATAAAAATATGAGGTTTTTTATTTTGTTTATCGGGGTTGTTGTCTCATTAGCCTGCCTGTCACTGGCATGGTCCATTGTAGCGGCCCCTGAACCATCGGGCGGATGCACACTTGGTATCTGTTTCTGAGTTTCTCAGTCTCAGACACAGCATATTGGCATACAGCCAGACTATAAGGGCCGTGTCAGAACGGTAAACCCACACAGCCAGATCAAAAGAGGTCTTTTGCGTACCATGCTCCTTAGGACCAGAGGGACTTCCCGCTATAGCGATGCGGTCCAGTTGCGGCGCACTGTATGACATTACAGAGCGTGTAAGATTAGCCGATAAAAAATGCTACCATTGTATGGTATGGTCTGAGACTGACGATATAAAATGTATGGAAGTCTGGCGGCATGTCTGGTTACGCTTATCTGGCTCAATGGAAAGACGAGATTAACAGCAGCCCGAATGCGATCTATCTGACGCTGGCGGATGCTCTGGCGCTCTCCATTCGTAAAGGCGACCTGAGGGAAGGGGACAGGCTGCCGCCGCAGCGCATGATTGCGGAGTATCTTGGGGCCAATCTCACAACCGTAACCCGAGCATTGACCGAGGCCAGACGGCGCGGCCTGATTGATGCGACAGTGGGGCGGGGCACATTTGTGCGCGTAGGAGCCGGGGAAAGCCACTGGCGTCACACCGGACCGGCTGTGGTCGATCTGACCATGAACCTGCCTCCTATCCCTAAAGATCCGCCCCTGCAGCGGATGATCCAGAACGATATTACAGCCATCCTCAAACAGCAGGATCTGAACAGCCTGATGTCCTACCGCGTCACGGGCGGAACGCTGGAAGAGCGGCAGCTTGGCGCGAAGTGGATTGCCCCTGTTATCGGCCAGCGGCGAACGGATGAAATTCTTATCTCTCCCGGTGCGCAGAGTGCTCTGGCAGCGGTTGTCAGCACCTATACGCAGCCGGGGGACGTGATTGTCACGGATCGCATCGCATACCCCGGGATCCGAACCGTTGCAGCGCAGTTCGGGCTTATTCTGGTAGGGGTCGATAGTGACCGTGAAGGCATGATGCCTGATCATCTGGACCGGGTATGTGCGGAGCATCACCCCAGACTGCTCTATTGTATCCCGACAATCCATAACCCCACCACCGC